>RJWJ010004458.1:0-75873 GCA_004363605.1 Indri indri
AAATATCTATGTATTTTGCTCTTCAAAAAAAAAAAAAGGGACGTAGTTAAAAAACACAAGAAACACAATCAAACATTCACTTCTCCTAATTAAACAGGGGAAAAAACTGGGATGACCTATGCTAAAACGTTGCCAACTCTACAAAATAAGAACTTTATCAGCTTTTAAAAAGTTTCCTTTTTATTTAGTACAGAAAATGTGGCAATACCATATTTTCGATCACAGGGCTATCTAATGAATGTTTGGAAATTTCAGAGAATTGAGTCACTGTGACATTTTAACAACATAAAGGTAAGACAAAAGCAATTACCAGTTATTCAGAGCACTGCCTTTAGGGGGTTGGCATTTCTGGCCAACCAACACCGGCCAGTGGCAAGGCACTTGGGCTACCCATGGGGAAAAGGGGAAGAGAATGTGAATCTGCCTGGTTCCAACTTCTCCATGGGGCTGACAATGCAAGAGCCTATTCTGCTGATGCAGGGTCCTTTGCGAGGCCACATTGTCTGTTTGGTGTGATTTCACTAGCTAAAGCAGCAACTAAATTTGGCAGGGTAGGATCTTGAAATACTGCTATATTTTCCCAGCCACATTTCTTTTCACCCTAGCCCATCCTTATACACTCAGTTAGCCATTTTGTATTTATTGCCTCAAGAGAAGAGATTACTGCCTCAGAGGAGAGATTCCTGGCAGAAAGCAGGGAGAAAAAAAGAAGAAAATGTAGGTTTTAAGTTTCAAAAGATTCAGGCAACTCAGGGGAATAGAAAAGACTAAGATGCAGACAACGTGCTTGGGAGAATAACTGCATAGATAAAGTAAAGACTCCCAGCCCCAAGAACAGAGAAAGGTTTTCCTGTTTGGCAAAGGTGGGGCTTAGTGTTGTGAGAGAGGAAGTAATGAGAGGTTAGATGTGGTCAGATGCAGAAAGGGGCCCTGCATGCTGACTGCTATCCCCTCTTCTCAGCAAGCCCCGAGGTAGAGGTGGGGAACAAATGCCCATGAGTCATGTGATCTGGGGAGGAGTGTGGACCTATGCCTCATTTCCAGGGTGAAGTCAAATTAGCTGGTGAAACTCAGGACTATGTATGTGAGAGGACTGAGACAGCCTCACTGTTATGGTTTGGATATAGTTTGTTTGTCCCCGCCAAAGCTCTTGTTGAGGCTTGATCTCCCACGTGGTGATGTTGGGAAGCGCGGCTTAGCAAGAGGTGTTTGGACCATGGGGGTAGATTGGGATGCCTCATAAGTGGCTTGGTGTTGTTCTTGATGTAGTAAGTGAGTTCTCACTCTGTGAGACTGGCTTAGTTTTCCTGGGAATGGATTATTTCCAGAGAGTGGGTTGTTGTAAAGCCAGGGTGACCCTCATGTTCCCCCTCTTCACACGTGTCCACCTCCCTTTTCACCTTCTCTGCCATGTTGCAATGTAGCACAAAAGCCCTGGCCAGAGCCCTTGAACTTCTCAGCCTGCATGACCATGAGCTAAATAAACCTCTTTTCTTTATAAATTATCCAGTCTCAGGTCTTCTTTATAGCAACACAAAATGAACTAAGACACTCACCATGTCCCTCTGTGCCCACATAGCACAGGCAGAGTGGAATGATTTCTAGAAGGCCATGATGGGCACATGGAAGGGATAGAAAGCTTCAGCCCACACCACTGCACTTCAGTGGCCCAGTGTGGCACTTTGTAGCCATCGATAAGAGACAACTTAGGTGATTACTACATGGGCTGACTATCAAAGACCAGAAGGGAATGAGGCTGTTGCAGGGAATATCAGCATTGAAAGAGGGCAGCTCTGAGTACCAGCAGTTAAGTCACCCTCCAGCTTTGGCAACACACAAACTCCCTAAATCTTAGATGGTGTTATGGGCTGAATTGTGTCCCTCTCCAAAACTTATTTGTTGAGGCCCCAACCTCCAATACCTCAGAATGTGAATGTATTTGGAGACAGGGACTTTAAATAGGTGGTTAAGTTAAAATAGAGCCCTAAGGATGGGCCCTAATTTATTCTGGCTGGTGTCCTTATAAGAAGAGAAGATTTGATAACCTAGAAGAAATAGATAAATTCCTAGACACATACAACCTATCAAGACTGAATCATGAAAAAACAGAAAAACTGAACAAACCGATAATGAGTAAGGAGATTGAATTGGTAATAAAAAGTCTCCCATCAAAGAAAAGCCCAGGACCTATGGCTTCACTGCTGAATTCTACCAAACATTTAAAGAAGAACCAATACCAATTCTTCTCAAATTCTTCCAAAAAACTGAAGAAGAAGGAATACTTCCCAATTTATTTTACAAGGCCAGCATTACCTGGATACCAAAGCCAGACAAGGAGAGTACAAGAGAAAAAAATTACAGACGAATGTCCCTGATGAACATAGATGAAAAAATCCTCAGCAAAATACTATCAAATGGAATTCAACAGCACATTAACAGGATCATTCACCAT
This sequence comes from Indri indri, assembly GCA_004363605.1. Classification (NCBI taxonomy): domain Eukaryota; kingdom Metazoa; phylum Chordata; class Mammalia; order Primates; family Indriidae; genus Indri; species Indri indri. The sequence goes on from RJWJ010004458.1 coordinate 2,453, forward strand.
GATCAAGTGGGATTTATCCCGTGGATGCAAGGGTGTTTCAACATACACAAATCTATAAATGTGGTACATCACATTAACAGAATGAAGGACAAAAACCGATGATCATCTCAATAGATGTATAAAAAGCATTTGACAAAATTCAACATTAAGAGTTTTCATAATAAAAACCCTCAACAATTAGGTATAGAAGGAACTACCTCAATACAATAAAGGCCACATCTGACAAACCCATAGCTAACAACATATTAAACAGTGAAAAACTGAAAGCTTTTCCTTTAATATTAGGAACAAGACAAGGGTGCACACTCTTTCCACTATTCAACATAGCACTGGAAGTCCTGGCCAGAACGATTAGGCGAGAGAAAGAAATAAGAGAAATCCAAATTGAAAAGGAAGAAGTTAAATCATCCCTGTTCGCAGATGACATAATTTTATATATAGAAAATCCTAAAGAGTTCACCAAAAAAAGTTAGAACTAATAAACTAATTTAGTAAAGTTACAGGATACAAAATCAATGCACATATCAATAGTGCTTGTACACACTAACAATGAACTATCCAAAAAAGAAATCAAGAAAATTCCATTTATAATAGCTACAAAAAATAAAATGTGCAGAATTAAATTTAACCAAGGAGATGAGAGACCTGTATAATGAAAACTATAAAAAATTGATGAAAGAAATTGAAGAAGACACAAATAAATGAAAAGATGTCCCATGTTCACTGATTGGAAGAATTAATATTGTTAAAATGTCCATACTACTCAAAGTGATATACAAATGCAATGCAATCTCTATCAAAATTCCAATATTTTTCACGGAAATAGAAAAAATAATCATAAAATTCACATGGGACCAAAATAGACTCTGAGTAGCCAAAGCAATCTTGAACAAAAAGAACGAAGCTGGAGGCATCACATTACCTAATGTCAAATCTACTACAGAGCTATAATAATCAAAACAGCATGATACTCGCATAAAAACAGAAACATAGATCAATGAAGCAGAATAAAGAGTCCAAAAATAAATACACACATTTATGATCAATTGATTTTCAATAAAGGTGCCAAGGACACACAATGGAGAAAGGCAGTCTTGTCAATAAATGGTGTTGGGACTGGATATCCACATACAGAAAAATGAAATTAGACCCTTATCTCACACTACATACAAAAATCAACTCAAAATGGAATAAGACTTAAGACCTGAAAATGTAGAACTTCCAGGAAAAAAAACGCAGGGGAAAACTTCATGACATTGGTCTGGGCAATGATTTTTTGGATATGATCCCCAAGGTACAGGCAACAAAAGTGAAAATAGACAAATGGAATTACACTAAACTAAAAAGTTTCTGCATATCCAAGAAAATAATCAACAGAGCGAGCAGACAACCTACACAATGGAAGAAAATATTTGCAAACCACACATCTCAGGGGTTAATATCTACAATATATAAGGAACTCAATAGAAGAAAATAAATACCCTGATTAAAAATGGGCAAAGGATTTGAATGGATATTTCTCAAAAGAAGACATACAAATGGTCAATAAGTATGTGAAAAAATGCTTAACATCACTACTCATCAGAGAAATGCAAATTAAAACCACAATGAAATATCATCCCACACCTGTTAGAATGGCTATTGTCAAAAAGAGGAAAGATACCAAGTGTTGGCAAGAATATGGAGAAATGGGAACCTTTGCACACTGTTGGTGGGAATGTAAATTAGTACAGCCATTATGGGAAACAGGAGGTTTCTCAAAAAATTAAAAACAGAGCTACTGAATGATCCAGCAACCCCATTACTGAGTACATATCCAAAAGAAATGGAATCAGTATGTCAAAGAGATATCTTCACTCCCATGTTCATTGCAGCAATATTCACAGAAGCCAAGGTATGGAATCATCCTAAGTGAGCATCAGTGGATGAATGGATAAAGAAAATGTGGTATATATACACATTGAAAAACTATTCAGCTTTAAAAAACTTGGGAATCCTGGTGACTATAGTTAATAACAATATATTGTACTCTTGAAAATTGCTAACAGAGTTGTGTTTTAAGTTTTCTCACCACAAAAAATAAGTATGTGAGGTAATGTACATGTTAATTTGCTTGATTAGTCATTTGACAATGTGCACATATTTCAAAGCATAATGTTATACACAATAAATACAAGCAATTTTTATTTCTCAATTAAAATTGATTAATTTTTTTAACAAGAAGAGGAAATTTGGATGAACAAAGAGAAAAGAGGGATGCCTGGGCACAGGGAAAAGACCATGTGAGGACACAGCAAGAAGGTGGCCATCTGCAAGAAAGGCTGCAGGAGAAACCAAACCTGCCAACACCTTGATCTTGGACTTCTAGCCTCCAGAAATGGAGAAAATCTATTTCTGTTGTTTAAGCTCTGCAGTCTGTGGTATATTGTTATGATAGTCCTAGCAAACTAATATAGATATTGAATGGGTATTCTTCAATCTTATCTTTAGCAGACAGGGGTGTACATTAAATAAGTGTGCCTAGGCCAGAGCCTGGAATACACCAGATCTTCTCAATCCTGTATAGGCAAAAGCTACTGACATGTGACTATTGTGTACTTGGAGTGTCACTAATCCAAACTGAGATGTGCTGTATGTGTAAAATACACTCTAGATTTTTGAAAATGTAGTATAAAAAGATAACACAAATATCTTATTAATAAATGTTCATATTGATTACATATTGTGAGGATAATATCTTGGATACGTAGGATTAAATAATTCATTAAAATTAATCTCACTTTTACTTTAATGTGGCTGCTAGAAAGTTTCAAATTATATAGGTGCTTTGCATAATATTTCTGTTGTACAGCATTGTATTAGATGTTTAAAAAACATTTCGAGTGGTAGAAACCTCTTGCATTGTCAATTTCTTCATGCCTAGGACCTGGGGCTAGGTGGACTCTAAAATTCTTCACTGGAAGTAATGCAAAACCATAAGTACTGACTTCAAAAGAAGAATAGATATATCACAGGTGAAGCTTAGGAAGACAGTCAAACTTCCTGGAGTTCCTTTATTTGAGCAAATCTATGCAGTAACAATTACCAACAAAAGAACTACAGGTGGTGAAGGCAGTTTTTACACTGGGGAACTGCAGATATAGAGGCTGAGAATTCTTTGCAATTATCGCATCAACTCTGGATTGTAACTTGGTGTGTGAGTCAGGGTTCTTTGCTGCAGGTAACAGAAACTATCTGTGGCTAACCTGAGCAGAAAATGAATAGCCTGGAAAGAAATCGAGATATGGCACAGAATTGATGTAGAGGCTTCAGAACCAGGCTCGTAAAATAAAGAAGAGTCAAAGCACCAAAAAGACAGCCAGGTCACCCTGCCTGAGCTGTGAGGATGGCACTGCTGACCCCACTGCTGCGCTGCCTCTTCTGGACTCTGGCATGGCTCCAGTGCGATTTCTCAACTGTGCGTACATCTAGTTACTCTTCCAAGGTCAAAGTCACAGGTTCAAGGAACTGATCAAGGGAGCCTGGTCATTCATTGTCAAAGCCTGCTGGGCTGGGAGCAGGAAGAGGAAGAACCTGGCTCCTTCACTCCTGAAAGAGGCAGACACCAGACTGTTACCATGAGGAATCAGTCACATTAGACATGAGTTTGGATGGTCGTAGACAAAAACAACAACAAAAACCCAGCAAAAAGAAAACAAATTGAGACCAATACAAACGGAATAATCCATTTTCCCAGAATTGTCTTAGTTGTTTACTACTTTTTACAGTTAATCTGTATGTCATTTATGTTATTACTTATATAATAAGCACACTCATATAGCACATAGTATGTGCTAGTCACTCTTCTAAATGCTATATGAATTTTAACTTGTCTGATTTTCACATCAATGCATTGCCATCATCATCTGTATCTTATGGATGTGCAAACTTAAGCCAAAAGAAGTTAAATAAATTGGCCAAAATCACATAGCTAGTAAGTGGTACAAGAAAGATTTGAAGCCAAGCAGTCTGGGGATCCAGGGCCAATATTCTAACCAGTATACTACATTGCTCCTGGCTATAGCAGTTTTCATTTATAGTTATACTTAAGAAAAATGTTCAAAACCAAATAATCTGATTAAAAAATGGGCAAAAGTTCTGAATAGACATTTCTCAAAAGAAAACACACAGATGACCAACAGGTATATGAAAAAATGCTCAACGTCACCAGTCATCAGAAAAATGCAAGTTAAAACTACAAAGAGATATCATTTTGCCCCAGTTAAAATGGCTTTTATCCAAAAGACGGGCAATATAACACATGCTTGCGAAGATGTGGAGAAAGGGGAACCCTCGTACACTGTTGGTGAGAACGGAAATTAGTACAGTCGCGATGGAGAACAGTGTGGAGGTTCCTCAATAAAACTAAAGTAGAACTGTGATTCAGCAATCCCACTGCTGGGTATATAACCAAAAGAAAGGAAATTTGTTTATCAAAGAGTTATCTGCATTCCCATGTTTATTGCAGTACTATTCACAATAGCTATGATATGAAATCAACCTAAAGGTTCATCATCAATGGCTAAAGAAAATGTGGTACCTATATACAATGGACTATATTCAGCCTTTGAAAGAAATAAATCCTGTTATTTGCAACAACATAGATGGAACTGGAGGACATTATGTTAAGTGAGATAAGCCAGGAACAGAAAGATAAATATTGCATGTTCTCACTAATATGTGGGAGGTAAAAAAGAACTGAACTCCTGGGGACAAGCGAGTAGAATGATGGTTACCAGAGGCTGGGGAAGGTAGTGTGGGGGAGGGGATGGTTAATGGGTACAAAAATGCAGTTAGATAGGAAGAATAAGATCTAGTGTTTGGTAGCACAATAAGGTGAGTATAGTTAACAATAACTTATTGTATATTTCAAAATAACTAAAAGAGTGGAATTGGAATGTTTCTAACACAAAGAAATGATAAATGCTTGAGGTGATGGGCACTCCAATTACCCTGATTTGATCATTACGCACTGTATGCTTGTATAAAATATCACATGTACCCCATGAATATGGACAAGTATTATGTATCCATAATAATTAAAAATAAAAAATTTAAAAAAATAAAATGTTTTGTAAGCAATATACACTTCATCCCATTAGGTGGAGTCTATCTTCTGAACTATTACTTTCATTGTGTTTATATAAAGTCCTGAGTTAACCGAACCCCTTCATATATTTTAGAGAGATGTATCTACACAGGGCAATGTAATTATTTCATAACAGTTGCAATCAAGAAACTTATGTCCAGATTTAAAAGACCAGATAAATAGCAGATGCTGTAGGATGGATCATGAAGAACTGCTTTACACCCCTTTTATGTCTTACGGAACTCCTATTTTAAGGAATGTTTCCAGTTCCTTTTGTAAATAATCCTTTCTTCTTATCCCCTTACGTTATCATTTAGTGATTTTTTTTTTTTAAGTTCAATTCAACTAACATACATTGAGTGCTTACCACAGTTTGGACACTGTGCTTAGAAAGTACAAAGAGGAATAAAACTTGGACTCTGCCCTTGAATTTTTTTTTTTTTTTTTTGAGACAGAGTCTCACTCTGTTGCCCTGGCTAGAGTGAGTGCCGTAGCATCAGCCTAGCTCACAGCAACCTCAAACTCCTGGGCTCAAGCGATCCTCCTGCCTCAGCCTCCTGAGTAGCTGCGACTACAGGCATGTGCCACCATGCCTGGCTAATTTTTTCTATATATTTTTAGTTGTCCAGATAATTTCTTTCTATTTTTTTTTAGTAGAGATGGGGGTCTCGCTCTTGCTCAGGCTGGTCTCGAACTCCTGAGCTCAAGCAATCCACCCGCCTCGGCCTCCCAAAGTGCTAGATTACAGGCGCGAGCCATCGCACCCAGCCTGCCCTTGAATTTTTGACGACCTAATTCTGATTTCTAAAAGTAAAGGCTTTTCCTCACATAAGCCAACAGACTGCTATTAGACTTTTTCATTAAAAGGTAAGACCTCTCATCTTTCTCAAGAGACCATTTGATTTTGATCACATCTTTTATTTTAGAAAAAGGAGAGATTTGCTGTGATAGAGGGGTTTGTGATACTCACAAACATTTGTGATTTAAGAGAAAAACTGTCATTACTTTTTAAACTCATTTGAAATTTGAGAACTGATACTCTCTTTCTCTCTTATCATCCTGTTTATCTCACTGACCCAAAACCACAGAATCAAGGGACTCCTAGCACATGATCACTTGTCTGATAACTACCATTTCCCTTTCTCTCACGTTTTGAGCAAATCTGAGTGCCGTGCCCACCACTGCAAGGATGTCTTTCTCAGCTTGTATTCGTTGTCTTTTTAATAGACTCTTTCTTGCCTAATGGTCTCCTGAGTGTAGATTAGAAATTAGAAACAACGAATGTTTTCTCTGGTAAGCAATTACTTTGGTATCTGAAATAACAGGAACTACTACTGGGACTTCCAAGGGGTGAGGCTACCTTTTCTGTTTAAGAGTCTATGTTTCCTCTTCTGCAGATTTCACACATTGCACAGTTATTTGTGGTGTGCCTTTCAAGTACAAGGTGCAATGATGTACTACAGGATGACGTATGTTGAGTGTTGGTTTCAACTTCCTAATTTCATGTGTAAGGTATTTTCCTGTTATCACCTTGGTACTTGGTACTTCCCATCTAGTCACATTATTATGCGATCCTTATGTGCTATTTTAGGGTTGATGAGAACCTTAACATTCACTTGATGGATCATCCATAGCTCACATCCACAGGTGCTCTAGCTCATGCTTAAAATATTGTGTTAGAACAAATGGAACAGAGTAAATTCTGCAAAGGTAAATCGAGAGAATTGGAGAGTTACTGACTTGTACCACAGAATGGTGGTGGTGCGAAGGCAGAGAGTTCAGATGTGTGCTGTACTGCGAAAAGAAGAAACTGAAGAAACTAAGTGGCCCGTACATATGTGACTATGTAACTTATCCAAAACAGTACACTTCTGAGGGTGAAAGGAACACTACTAATAATTATGTTAGGACATAAGCAAGGACTGTTCTTGGTAAACCAAGATAGACCTAGAATAATTGAAGAAGAGAGAAAAAACTTAGATACCATCCATTAAGAACCTAGGGGATAACAGAGAGCCTTATGTGAGTGTTTATGGGATTGCCGAGACACAGATTTGACCTCTAACTATAATCGTGGTCTTGAAACCTAGATTCAGGTTTGTGGTTAAGGGGCAGAATAATCAGATTCCAAACAGGATTCTGGAGACAAATCTCCTTGCGTCCTGAAGCCTCTGGGTCTTCTTGCCATTTTGGTGTCTCAGCGGCTTGCGTGGACACTGATAATTAATCCCATAATTCTGCTAATGGAAATTTAGGGATCAAAAAATCTTTCTCTGCAGCTTCAATTTGCTCCAAATTACAAGGAAATCAGAAATCTCAGGCCAGTGCTGGATGTGGCAGAAATTCCAGAGCAGTTCACAACTTTCCTACCAATTTGGGGTTATCAGCCTGGAATCATTTCAACTAACAGTGGAGGATAGTTTATGAGGCTGTATGGGAGGCAAGATTCCACCTTCATCCCCTCAGGGGCCTGGGTGGGCCAGAGGATTAAATTGATTTAAGATAGATGAACAGTAGAGAAGCATACTCGTTTAAGTTTCATGTGGAAGGGAGCCCTCATAAGGACATGGAGACCCAAAGCAGCAGTTGGAGTCAATGGCTTATACACTGACCTGGACAAAAAATGTTGGGGTTGGGGGAACAAATTGTGAAATGTGGTAATGCAGGTAAGGCAAAGGGGCTTGGGCTAGTTAATTGGGAACAGAAGTGACTAGGAAGATAACGGTTTTTAACAAGGTTTGCACAGATTGCCCTCAGCTTCAGCTTTCCGTCCTTGATGATAAGAATGTTATTTTACAGGGAGGACATCCTTCTCATGGGAATTTCATCTCCTGCATTCAAGAAACAGAATGACGATCAGAGTGATCTTGCACCTGCTTTTTTAAAAGTGCCTTTAGTTCAAAATGGTCAATATGCCAAAGGAGCATATTTTGAGGTGGCATAGTCTTAACTCCTTCGAAGTCTAAAAGCCTTGGATAGAACTAGGTAGTTACCAGAATGGAGAACATTTTCAGCTATCGTTTGCTGAGTGTGTAATGCATTCAACTGGGATTTACTGAGTGCTTACTTTTGTTTCGTTTAATCATACATCTCCTACACTACTGCTCTCCCCGCTGCATCTTACACAAGGGAAAATTCTGGCTCTGAAAGCTAAGTGATTTGAACAAGGAAACAGCTGAACTGGGACTTGGTCAGGCGCTCCAAGCCGGGTCCTCGCGCGAGGTAGATGAGCCCTAAGATGCTGGGGAAGGTCCATGGTAGAGTAACTCCCTGCCTCTTCCCTTGACAGGCCTTGGACATCCAACTTCCCTGGGTTAAAGTGCTTCCAGCAGGTGAGGGCGGCCGAAAAAGAAACCACAGAGTGAGTACATGTGAAAGCCTTAAAGCTGATTACAGACACGAGAGAAAAGATAAAAGTCTCGCTCAGATTTCTACGGTGGCTGCATCGGGGGGGGGGGGGGGGGGGGGGGGGGGCAAGGCCCGCACTAAAAATGGCGGCGCCGGCGTCAGCGGCCTCATGCCCGTCTCCATCATGGCGGCGGCCGGACCCGCCTCCCTGGGCGCAGGAGTCATGTGACCCACACAATGGCCGAGCGCCTAGTCGAGGCTTCCCGGCAACGCCGAGTGAAAGTCATGACGGCCGCCGCGGGTTCGGCGGTCCGCGTCGCGGTGCCCCTGCTGCTGTGCACGCTCCTGGCGCCCAGTCGCACGTACGTGCTCGACGACTCCGACGGGCTGGGCCGGGAGTTCGACGGCATCGGCGCGGTCAGCGGAGGCGGGGTAAGCGGCGGGCGACAGGGACTAGCGGCGCCGGCAGGCGGGGGGCGCAGGGGGCCAACCCCATCCGGGCCCGCCCCAGAAGCCCCTGCGGCGTTGCCAGGTGTTTCGACGTGCTCCCAGTGCGGCCCCGCTTACCGCTCTCCGCGGGCGCTGAGACCGGCGCTTCCTCGTTTAACATGAACCTAGAGAGGTAGTGAGGTTTGAATAAGCGAGGGTCAGGAAGTCCAGCGAGTAAGTGACAGGCTTAGGTAGTGACGAGGCCGCAGCTCAAACCCTCATTCCTGACGATGGGGCCTGGGCTCTCTTGGTCTTGGAGACAGCACCCCGGGAGGGTCGCTTCAGAAAAGGTTAGGGAACCCAGGAATGCCTGTGTGTGAAAGAGGATGCCCCAATGGGATGCTTCGGCCGTGTCACTTCCATTTTGGGGAGTTGGTGGGTGGCAGAGTTGGAAGCCCCGGGGCCACTAGCGCAGGTGGCGGTAGGTCCGGCTCTTCAAGAGTTAGTGCCATGTAGGGTTTTATGTGTAGGCACAACGGGTGCCTCAGGATCTCTTTAGGAATGTAACTACCTGGGACTTTATTATTTTTATATTTTTTTAAATGGGAGGCTCCACTATTAATCACTGATAGTCTAGGATTGTTTACTGTTGGGGGCTGTGTTGCCTCCTGGAGGGTTAAGAAATGAGAAGGTCAATTACTCCCCAGAAGGGCCAGTGCCTCTGGCTTATTGGCAGCTATTTCTTTGTGCCAAGAGATGGGAAATGTTGGCTCTTCATGGTTAGGATTGCGTAGGGATCACCAGTCTGCTTTTTAAAAGGCGTATTCTGTCTTCCCTCCCTCATGCTGACTTTGTAGTTCTGGAGTGGGGACTGAGAATCCTCTTTTTAACAAATACACCAATTAATTCTCATACTAGGTATTGAGAGATCTTTTTCCTGATTCAGGGATCTCAGGAGTGGGGGACGAGGTGTTTTTTTTTTGTTGTTGTTGTTGTTTTTTTTTTTTGTAATTTCAATTTTTGAATAGTTTTAGATTTACAGAAAAGTTATCAGGGCAATAGAGAGTTCTCATATACCATGCAGCCAGTTTCTGTTATTCCCAGCATCCCACATTCAGATGGTACATTTGCCACAACCAATATTGATACACTATTATTAACTAAAGTTTATATTTCTCATTTACATTTCCCTAGTTTTTACCCAATGCCCTTTTTCTATTCTGGGATTCCAACCAGGGTACCACATTACATTTAATTGGTATGCATTCTTAGGCTTCTCTTGGCTATGGCCGTTGGGATGTGTTCTTTTTATGTGGGCATTCCGTAGGATTTACTTGAAACATGAGTAAAATTGTGCAAAATTGAGAATGGGCATGGCTGGTCATTGCCCTTAGCTCCCTAGTCATGCCTAAAAATGGCTTCCAGGCCCCAGTGTGTTCTTCAGTAGCATGATTGTTCTTGGCTTCTGACAATATTTACTTGCCTTAGTTCTACATTCTTTGTAACCATTGTCTCTGTTTTACTTCCTTCTGTTATCTTTGGGCCCATGGGCTTTATACTGGCAGACTTTGGGTGAGTGGGTTTTTGTTTTTTGTTTTGTACGCCAATTCCCATCTAGAACTAATTTTATTTGAAAATGTTGAGGTTGAGCTCTTGGCTTTTTAAGATTGAGTCAGATGGAGCTTGGTACTTAGATTCAACTCCGAAAAAGCTTGGATGCTTGCCTGCTGCATGGGTGACCTGGCCTGTAGTCTGATCATATGATACGGAGGAAAAGTATTTCAGGAGGAACCTGTGGGCTAATAAGCTAATACATTTGTTCTTTCCTACTACTATTCTTTTACATCTTTTTGGTTTAAACCTGAAATAACCAATATTTCATTAAACGGGGCCCCATCTCTCCTTCTGATACCTTGTCATATTAAATCTAGTGTATAAACTTACTGAAAAATGGAAGTCTTTGGTTCCATTGTGTTTATTTAGCGAATTTGAAATTATTAAAATGATAAGAATCATTTCATAAGGTAGGAAACTCCTATCTAATTTTATAGAAAATCCAACAATTATTAATGTCCCTATGTATAGTGCATTACTCATCATAGGAACTCAATAAATAATGGAAATGATTGCACCACCACATTTGCACACCACTTTAAGCTTCCCTGGTACCTAGCAGTAAGTGTTTAGGATGTTCTAATTTAATCTTCATACCAGGTAGGGAAGGCAGTATGGTTCAGTCAGTAGTTAAGAATGTGGATTCAGGAGAATCCCAAGGGTCCATTCTGGGCCCTGCCACTCACTGTATGGCCTTGGCAAGTTGCTTGACTTCTCTCTGCCTGAATTTCTTTTTTGAGGATGCAGTGATCCCTGCCTAGGAGGAGCATTGTGAGGATAGATGTAGAGTATTTAGGATGTCTGGCACATGACTGATTTTGGTTAATAACCAGTTTCAGGGATTAGAGAAGAGGAAGTTATTTCAAGGACTTCAAAGAGATGTTTTTCCCAAGGCATCTTCCTGGGTTTGTAAACAGCTCCAGGATTTATTCAGGTGTGGTTAATAATCCCATAATTTGTTATTACTTGATGGTATATTTCAGCATTTGGTTATATTACCTTTGACTTACGCTTTTGCGTTAGGTGTGATTGTAGGTTTGTAATAGCATAATAGTGTAGTGCGTTTACCTAAAGCTGGTACTTTCTGAATTGAATGTGGGAGTGTATAGAGGGCAAAATAACCCCCAAAGAGCAAAAAATACAGTTCTAACAGTGTAATGCAAGGTAAAAAGCATGCTTTACCTAGGGTCAAGGATATGTTAGTGTGCGTATACAGTGTTCATTCACTTAGTGCCATTTTAATATTTGAACCTCTGCTGGGCTTTAAGCTCTTTGAGAACAATGTCTTTTAAGACAAATTTGTATATACAATGCCTGCCATTTATTGAGAACTTACTATGTGCCAGGTACTGTACTAAGTCCTTTAAGGTAAATCTTATTTTAGTTTTACAGCACTTGAGTGAGTAGGTCAACTCACTTTATAATAATTTGCCTATCATCACATAGCTTATAAATGATGAAATCAGGATACATGCTCCATTTGACTCAAAGCTTCCTATGTTATGTTTCCTGTACCAGTACAACAACAAAAAAAGGAAAATAATAAAAAATATTAAGTGTTTATTGAATAACAAAGAATGGGGATATGAACTTGAATAAGACACAGTCTATGTCCTCAAGGAACTTAGAGGCGAGTCAAAAAAGTAAAGCAGTGATTGGGGTGCAGGGTTAGAAATGTTAGGGCAGGGATATGGACCTGGTGCCAAGGGAGCTCAAAGGAGAGGCACTTACATCAAATCACTGGGAAGGGGCAGAAGGCATCCTTCTTTGAAGAGGTGGAGTTTGAGCTGAAAGCTGACGGAGGAAATGGAGTTGTCCAAGTGAGGATGTGGGGTGCATTCCAGGCAGAAGGAAGAGAAAAAGTGGTTGGATATGTCTAGATAGAAGGTGTGACAGTGATAGGGGTAAAGTGTCAGAGTTAGGATCCAAATAATTAAGGGATTTGGGTGCAAAACTGAGTAATTTGAACTTTATCCTGGGGATAAAGCTACCGGGGATTTAGCAGGTTTAATCACAGTAGTTTCTTGATTACATTTGTGTTTTGGAATGATTAATCTGGTAAGTAGTGTGGGGGATAAAACACAGGGAGGTAGAGGGGAGCCCCTAAGACCATTTCACTTTTCTAATAAGTGAGGAGGACCTAGGTAGGTCAGTGGGGTTGAAGAGCAGGGGATGGATTTGAGGGATACTGATGACGTCTTGGTGACTGAGGATGGATGGGAAGTTGGGTGAAAGGGCGACCCTAATGTTATGGTTTAGGCAGATGTCATTTATTACTAAGACAGCAAATGCAGGAGAAGGAACAGATTTAGGCAAAAGTGCTGTTTGGTTTGGGGTGTGTCAAAGTACAAGGGATGAGTGGCTAGAGAGCAGCTCCATGGGTCTGTACCTCGCTGGCAGGGACTAGGGATGTAGTGGGTATGAGAGAATTGATCTAGGTACCACCAGAATGTCAGCGGTAGCATATATGAGAGTATAAAATAGAAAGTTGAACCGTATCAAAGTCAAGTATCTTGCCTCTGTTTTACATGCACCTGGTAAGGTGTAGCAGTTTGAACCTCAGGCTGTATGGCTTCTAAGCCTAGGAACATGCAACTGTTTCATGCTGAAAACCTGCTTCTTTTATTCCCTTGCTTTTATTGCCTCCCAAAGAGTAGATTATGGGTCAATTATTGGTTTTGTGATTTCTTTCTTCAAGCAGTTATTGGCCATGGTCTAGGTATGATCAAGTGTTGGTCCCTGCACTGTCCACCTGCATCCTTCCATACATTCTGATGCCAGTCTAGTGTGAGGTTTTCTTAGTACAGCCTGGTCTGGAGATTATTGTTGGCCATTCTTAATCGTAAAAGAATTTATGAGAATGAGGAGTGTACTGCTTCCTTTCAGCATTGCTGCTTATAGTATTTTTATGAAAGATATTGAGGGGAAAATTACCTAAGATTCATTGCTTACATCCTAGCCCCAAGATATTCTTGTTGCCAAATTGTCTTAATATAGAAAACCTAAGTTTCTAGATAAGTTTGTAATCATGAGATTCAGCAGTAGCCTTAGCAAGCTTACCTCCCAGCCAAGCCTCATCCCAGCAGGAGAGCTGTTGGACAAACAACAGCCTTACTTGTCCAATGACTGGCAAAGCAAGGGCAGGAAAACAATCTGCAAAGTGGCTTTCCACAGCTTGACCTTGCAGGAGAACTGGCCAAATGTGGGTATTCCAGGTGGTGTGCATGAACACTATAGATAAGTATTCACGATTGGATTTCTTTTATTACTTTTCTTTTAGGCAACCTCCCGACTTCTAGTAAATTATCCAGAACCATATCGTTCTCAAATATTGGATTATCTTTTTAAGGTAATGAAAAAATAATTATTTAAGGGTAACTGTGATATTTTAGAACTTGTACAGTAAATTTATCAGCTTCCCAATTCTAGCTTTTGAAAAAAATGGCAAGTTACTTTTGGAATAAGTTGGTATTTGAAGTTTTGCTTTTGCTTTTGAATCTATAAAACCAAAGGCAGTAATTAGGAATTGTCTTGAAGCTTCATCAGATGAAGCACTGTGTTAATACTGGTACTTCTTTCCACAGCCGTACTTCGGTGCCTCATTGCATATTCTGAAAGTTGAAATAGGTGGTGATGGGCAGACCACAGGTAGGAGAATTTGGGATACAGGATTTTTCCCCCCAACATTTTAATCTATACGTAACCATATGGACTATGATTTCAGAGTATGTATAAATAATACCAACACTTTTTAAGATTGATTTTTGCTTAGTAGATTGTTTCTTATTATTCCTTTTTAAATTGTGGTTATTTAAAAAGTTATATACAAATATGGATTTTCTATCAAAAATAGTATTCAGACTTTAAATTGCTTATATAGTTGAAGTAATCAGTAATAAACAAATCCACAGATTTCTAAAAACTTCATGTACTGGACAGATCATAGGGACAGTTTGGAATTTTATTGAGAAGTTAAAAAAGGAAGATTTTATAATGATTTTGTATAGAATATTTAAGGTGTTATTAACTTTAAAATATGTGGTAAAATATAAGTAATCGGTATTTCAGATATGTAGCTTTTTTTTTTCTTTTAAAGACAAAACAAATTTTAATCACTAAATCTTTAATTTTTATTGTCACTATTTTGATTGGCTTTGTGTAGTGCATGTTATCAGTTAGTTTATAGGCCTCTGATTTCCAGGAAGAAGAAAAAATATTTTAGTTCTCTCAATGATTAGATATGGCTTAATATTTACAGGTCAAATTTGATTATAATGAACTCTAGAATATTTGCTGTATACTTGTGTTCCTGCTAGTGATTTGGAAGTAATTTTTGTTAAACAGATATATCTGTGTTGTGGAATTAGTGTTTATGTTGAAAGAAAAAGTGCAAATCAAAAACAAAAGAAAACCCCTATAATAGAAACTGCCTCTAAGCTATTGGAAGAGGACATGTATTTTATTACCAAAACCATTTAGGCAGAATTGATAATGACTGGTTGCTGAAGCTAAATTAGAGGTAGAGATACATAAGGAGGCAGTTCTTGTGAATCCTGATGTTTGCCTTTAAGAAGAAATGGGCAAGGGCCCCTGTTCTTGGAAGGCCTTACTTAGCAAGGGCAGAAGTTTGTGACCTGTGGGAACTCATGAGGACTTTGATGTCAGTTACCTACCTGGAAGCTATGATGATATCTCAACTAACTAAGTTGTTAATGTGGAATTTTGTTATTGTTGCAATGGGGATGTGTACTCATTTCTTTTTTCTTGAAACTCATGCTATATCAAGACATATTATAAGCTTAAAGTGTGGGGTGTTTCTCTTAATTCTGCTTATAATAGAAATTTGTGGTTTTATTATGTAAGATCTTTACAATGCTTAAGATAATGAAAAAGGATAAAATAATACACTTTGATCATCCATCCTCAAGTTGTATAAGGTTATTCTTATTTGCCTAACTTCAGGATTGGAACTAGAATACCACTTTTGTGAATTATGTGTGTGTGTGTTTGTGTGTGTATATGTAGGGGAGAGTGGTCCTAGGAAGTACCACTCGTGGATCATTTACTTCCTTTTTTCTTCTCTCCTATTCAGATGGCACTGAACCCTCCCACATGCACTATGCGCTAGATGAGAATTATTTTCGAGGATATGAGTGGTGGTTAATGAAGGAAGCTAAGAAGAGAAACCCTAATATTACACTCATTGGTAAGAAGTGAAGTTTGCAATGTTTCTGCAATCTCTTTTCCTTTAACTTTTAAATTCTGAATCATGTTGGTGGGTCTCTATTAATAGTGAAGTACTAATAATGTTGCTAATACTACCAGTATGCTACCAGCAGCAAAGCATATGCCAAGCATGATCCTTTCTTTGCCCTTGTATATTACGTTAGCTCTTTATAATACCTCTGCAATATTATAGTAAGGCAGTATAGTATTTTCATTATGCAGAAGAAGCAGTTGAGGCTTAGAATATGCCACTGACCTAAGGTCACAGACAGTAAATGGCAAAATCAGTTTTAGAACTTAATTTCATTGTTTTTTTCTGTGATGCTAACTACTTTCCTTGACAAAATCACTCCTCAAAATTTGTAAAAGGGCAGTATTATTTACAAAATTGTATGTTACATAGAGTAGCCACCTAACTATTTACAAAACTGTGTATTACTGGTAGTGGTAGATCCCATTTTTAGAAGAGGTACATGAAAAAGTATTTGTTTTTGAACCTCAGTGATGTGTTGGTCACTGTTCCAAGGACTAGGGATACAGAACAACCCAGACCCCAATTTCTGCCCCTGTGTGGCTTAGGTTCTAGTGGCAGGATCATTGGATACTTTTTCAAATGGGACTATATTCATTCCACAGTTCTGTGGCAATGCATACAGAACCTCTGAAGTATTTCAGACATCCAGAGTGGTGGGATACTTTCATCATTTGAAATGAATTTGATTTTTTGAAATAGGCTAACATTCAGACTAAGTTAAGTGAAATTAATGATCCATTTTAAAGACTTGATTTTAAGCTGTTTTAAAAATAATTTTCTTAATCAAATTAAAGGATAATATTTTCTAAATTAAAAAGAAAATAGGAATGAGTGTGTTCTTTCTAAAAGGACTTTTGTAAGTGATTCCAGAAATGTTTTGAGCAGTGAAAGCATCACTGAATCAGCACATAAACTTATTCACTGGGCTGCTTCCAACATCAGATCTCGTTTAAATGTTTAAAATCTGGCATGCTAAACCATGTCCTAACAAAGACTTACACAGGATGGACCTTCAGATTGTATTTAGCATTTGTTTTCAAATGTTCCATTATTTTAATCTCACATTTCTTATGTAATATACTTAGGCATTCCTTCTGAATTTAGAAAAATAAGCATTTTGTCATTTCGATTTTTACTTTTTCAGTGGTAAACTAGTTTGGTAATATATTTAACAGCTAAGGAACTTAACTGTTAAGCTTGTTTTAATATATGGAACAGAATTTGGATTTAGAATTGTAATTAGTGCTTTTCTACTCTTCTCATTTTTTTACTTAAAAATAAAAATCACAGTTATTGGACTTATTTGATGTATAATCTTCTAACAAAGGTATATTTCCCTATTGACTTGTAGTCATTTATATTAATATAAGGACAAACTAGTTTTGCTAAATTAGATTGCCTGACTGGTTAGTGTTTTAAGTAGCTTTAAATTGTAAGATGTGCTAGTGAACAAGAAATTTGTGTTGTACTTACCTTATAGGAATAGTTTGGCATAAGCCTTTTAGATCTCTTTAATTGGACCTCAGAGAACAGAAATGGAATCTGAACATCCTATCAGAGAGTGGAGATGTTGAGTTAAAATGTATAGTACATTTCGTTCTATTGGTAAGTGTCTTTGAGAGAGGTGTTTCTATTTGTTATTTATTTTTTTTCTTGAAAGAACATTTGGAATTATGGGGCCTGACTCTAGAGATCAATAAGGAATTATAGTTTCCAGAGTTTGGAAAGGATTTCAACAATTTTTGTGTGGTATATAATTTTTTCTTTAGTCAGATATGTATTGGCCTTTTGCTTAGCTGAGTGTTTTTTTTTTGTTTGCTTATTTTGTTTTGTTTTCAATAGTGCTAACACTGTTGCTCCCATTCCACCTTTGCCTTTTCCCTTTTCTCTGCAGGGTTGCCATGGTCATTTCCCGGATGGCTGGGAAAAGGTTTCAACTGGCCTTACGTAAATCTTCAGCTGACTGCCTACTATGTCGTGACCTGGATTGTGGGCGCCAAACATTATCATGATTTGGACATTGATTATGTTGGAGTTAGTAATATATTTAAAATATGATTCATTTCGGACATTTATTTGTAATATTCACAAGTCATTTGAAAATATGGCACTTTGTTGATTGACCATTTTGTGTCGTGAGTCTAATCTGTTGCTATCTGATAACAACACAGATTAACTACATGTGACCTTTTATTCTTCCTCTTGGCCGATTCAGATTCTTCCCAATTTGAAAACTGTACTGTTTTTTTGTTTTTTGGTACCAACTCAACTCAAATTCTTCTTCTTCAAAGCTTTCCCTAGATTCTGTAGTTCTTACAAAAATACCATGTTTCCTGTAAAGTTTAATGATTATTTTCATTTTATTCTATTGTTGAGTCTTCTATTGTCCTAAACCAAGGTTTGGCAGACTTTTTCTTAAAGGGCCAGAGGGTACATAGGTTTGGGTTTGAGAGTCAAAAGGCAATATTAAGGGTCAAGGATCTTTTTTAGCTATTATATAACCATTTAAAATATAACCATTTAAAACTAAAAATTAGCTCTCAGGCGGTACGAATACAAGCAATGGGCCAGATTTGGCAGACTGGCTGAAATCTGCCTCTACCTATCCCAAACTGTTATTTAACACCTTTTAATGATTTAAAAAGTATGAAACATAATATCATGTCTTTCCAGCTTGTCTGTTGGCAGGCTGGAGGCATGCCTCAGACTGCATTGTACCCCACAGAACCTTACACATGCACGTAGTGGGTCTCCATAAACATTTGCTTATGATATGCCATTTGTCAAAACTGGTATGTAAAAGTTTTCATGCAATCATGACTTAGATTATTAGCAAGCAATTATTGAGCTGCTTCTGTGTTTCAGGAACTGTCACTGTAATGTGCTAGGGATACAGAGATTAATAAGCTCTTGAGTTCAGTGAGACAGGTAGACACTGGAACAGATAAACTACAGTATTACAGGATGATACACGACATGAGGATGAAACAAGAATACACTTGTTTTTGCTATCCTTTTCCAAATTATAACTGAAAATCAGTTTGTATTTGACAACTTTCTTAAATGTCAGGACATTTTTAATCCATAGTAAGACTAAGTGTACGTTTGGGTCGAATAGCTTTTTATTATGGTACAGTCACATTTAGAAATGTTTCCGGTGAATAATGGGTGATTCATAACTCATTTAGACTCTTGATATTCACATGCTATCGTGAGGAGCTTCTTTGATAAGAAACTCTTTCCTTTATCGTTGGAGTAAAAGAATTATAACACCTGAATTATAGCTCATCTGTTATTAACAATGTTTTCAACTGCAAAATGAAAGTTATAGAAGTTCTATTTCAACTCTAAAACTACACACACTTCATGATTCTAAACCTAAGAGATTTTTTATGTTCCTTTTATCCATCCTCATTAAGAGTTTGCTTTTGTGATCTAGAATGTCATTGTGATTCTCTGTGTGTGCTTAAAAAGATTCCTTCTATACAATGTAGTTATTTATACTTGGCTTTCATGTGTGTCTGTAGGGATCTTGTCAGAATTATCACCACAATCTCCCTATCTGTTAGTTTTTTAGTGCTTAGCATAGTCTTTGCACACATTGCAATGTCAATCGTAGCTGAATGAATAAATGAATATTACATTGTTGGACATCTCTGGAATAAAGGAGTTTTTGAAAAATATCCATAAAATATTTTAGGTTTTAAAAAATAATAATTTTAAACAGTTATGTTGTCCTGTAAATATCTATAAATTCTATGGAAGGATATTCCATAAGGTAAGAAAAATGGCTTATGAGATAATATGAAAGATGATGGGAGAAGAATTATTAATGATAACGTCTACTTTCTGACATTTAAAAACTTTCAGTTAAGACTTTTTTGACTTTTTGTTTTGCAGATTTGGAATGAGAGGGCATTCGATACCAATTATATCAAGGTCTGTACAACTTTAGTATCTTTCTATCATGATTAGTGAGTAATTATTGTTTCACACACAGAAATTAGTAGAAATTTGTAGTAGAGACACCATATTTTTTACACCACAGTTATTTATTTTGCTAGTTGTGACATTAAATTCAAGCAAAATCTTAATAATGTTTATATTCCTGATGTTAAAGCAAATATAATTCTTTGTGAGCAATGGATTGCCTTTGTCTGAGGAGTTGTGTTGAATTTTTCTATTTTAAAATTAATTTTGGAATTATGATAAACATAAAAACAATTGTGTCATTTTAGACTTCTAGGACTTCAAGAAATGTAGCTTTTTTTCTTTCATTGTTATATATTCTCATTCTTGTTTTCTTTGGAATGCCTGTTATATGGGTTATATAACACTTCTTTTTGTGATTAGCAAAGAGGTAACAACTAACATTTGCAAAAATTGTTATTTTGGAGCTTACTTTCCCTAAATATTTATCTCCATTTAATTCTCACAACCTCCCTTATGAGGTAACTACTATTATTACTATTTTCCAGGAAAGGAAAAACTGAGAATAAAAACTTCTTCTGTCATTGGAAAACAAATGGCAGTTGTACTTTTCATGTGGAGCTATTCTCAGTTCTGTTTGTCTTTTGGGGTGTCTTTTCCCCAAGAAATATAATTTTGTGGTTATATTTTGTTCCAGTTTTAAAAACATTTTTCTTTGTTTTCTGTTTTTAAGTAGATAATATCCAATACATTTTTTCTTTCATTCATTCAGTGAATCAGCAAGCATTCATTCACTCAACACCTAGTTTGTTAGGCATTTGTGCACATGGTTGGAATGCAAGGATAAGAACTACTGTTTCTGCCCAAAAGGGCAGGAGTTCATATTGCAGCAGGGTACAGAGTCAGATATGGACAACTAAAATATCAGTCATAATTTCTCTAATGGAATAATGAACATGCAGCGTTCTCGGAAGGCGCACAGAGATGGCACCTCTGCCTGGGTTGATTAGGTCAGTCTATTAGAGGAGGTAACAAGTAGTTGGAATCTTCAAGAAGGGATGGATAGGAATTCCCCAGGTTGCTAAGGCACGGGCATAGCATGTGCAAAGAAGTGAAGACTGAGAGGTAGAGGCATTTTGGGGAAAATTAAGTCATAAAGATGGATTAGACAAAGGAGGAGAAGTGGGAGCACCAGGCAGAATCAGTAAACGAATATGTTCACGGAGTACTGGCACATTTTAACCCACCTGTATGTGTAGGGGAGGAGAGAGCATAGATTTGAGAGGATCTGTTGCAGCAAGAGCCGGGTAACTCAAGGTCAACTCCAGGCTGCAGGCATTACCAGCATGGTGGTGGGAGTGTGGTGGGCAGTGGAGCTAGTATAAATTGATACACAAAGATTGTTAGTGGAAAGTCATGAATACTGTGAGCACAGGTCTGATGAGAGCAGCAAGAGGACAAAGCAGAAGCCAAGTTAGTGCATATGTAGCATATAACCTTGTAATCACATAGATGTGTCACTACAGGGTCTTTGTCGAGACAGGTGATGAATTTTTTATCGACCCTAATTTGACATTTCAGAGCTTATGTTTTATTTTCTTGTGATTATACAGTGTCTCTCATGTTCATTTCATTTGAGGGAAGCATTAAAAGTATTAGAATCTTGTTTCCATTTTCCTTTAAACTAGTGATCTAGTTTAAATATCATATATAAAAAGTATTTTTACTATTTAGAGTCTGTTGCACGCTAGTGCATTCGAATTCAGCTTATCTGGTTTGAAAGACTAATTGTTGCTCTAAGACTCATTGTCAGTGTTTTCAACAGTTCAGACTTCATTTTTTTTCCTCTTAATCTTAGTTTTCCTGCAGTAAAATGTGTCAGGATATAAAAACTTTTAGTTTGTATTTGCCATTTCTGCAGCAGGATTTTATTGGGATTTTTTAAAATGCCTATTGTAAAGAGTTCAGTAATGATGAATGAATGTTGGTGCTGAGGTTGGGTAACCTTAATGAATGTATATCCCTTATAGTATATTAGGATGACCCCATTACTGAGCAGTGGGCTCTCTGCCTGACATACACAGAAGCCAATACTATGGCACCAGCTTTTGAGAAAATAAAAAGCTTTATTGTGAGTTGATTGGCAAGGAGACAGGAAGTAATGCTCAAATTTGTCTCCTCCTCAGCTGTGGGAAGGGCCAGCTTGTATATAGGCAGTGTAGCAGTGAGGGAGATAGGGAAATGCAACAAGGAGTGATCTGAATGGGTCACGGCAATTAGGTAATGTCAGGTCCTTAGCTCTAGAGTCCATACTGCAACAAACTGGGCACCCCTTGCTTCTCAATTTGGTTCCTGTTCCTCAATCTGAGCCCTTAGGCTCCACCTATGGTTGGCTTTTTTGTTCCTGCTGGCTGTAGGGTCATGACTAGGGCATGCATGCCCAGGTTGCAACCTGGGCATCCATGGTAGCTGAAAAATACCTCATCACTGTTACAGTTTATTACAACATTGAACTGGATTGGAATAGTTCTACAGTTAAAACCTCTGGAAAGAATAGGGTTTGTTTTTAAGAGTAGAAATAAATATAATACAAACAAGCAATTTATATAAAGATGACAATGGTATTACTTCTTTTAAGTTTAGTTTTTGCTGCTTACATTATTTTTATGGTTTATTCTGGTTTTCAATGGTATTCTTAGGGTTCTTAAATTGTTTGCAAAATCCCATTTAGGGTAGTGGATGGAAATGGATGTGTGAGTCTCTGGCCCTTCATTCAGTTCAGCTAGAATAGCTTTCATTTATTTTATAAATAAAACTTCCATCTAAGCTTTTTCTGGAAGAGAAGGGTTTTACAATGAAAACATGCATCTGAAAATATGTTAGATAAAACCTTGCTCAAAGAATGCTGCTATTCACGCTGACTTTGGGATGGAAACTTATTTAGAAATCACAACTTATAGACTTGTACATTTTGGAATGTTATTCAAATACACTGTATAAAAAAGCAAGCAGTCTTACTGGGGATTGTCTAGGGATGGGACTAGAAAAACTAGACACATCCCTAGTGATACATGCAAATTTGAGTGAAGTCGCTCTTCCTCCTCTCTGTAAGAATAAGAGAGAACTTCAGCGTGATGAAACTCAAGATTGATCTACTAGAGCAGTGGTCTCTAACCTTTTTTGGCACCACGGACCCATTTCATGGAAGACAATTTTTCCATGGGATGAGGGTGGGGTGGGGGGACAACGAAGAGAGGTTGGGGTGAGGCGGAGCTCAGGTGATGCGAGAGTTGGGGGGGGAGGGAACTGATGAGGAAGGGAATGGCTGTAAATACAGATGAAGCTTTGATTGATCATCCACTGCTCTCCTCCTGCTGTGCGCCCCCTACCTGCTCCCTTGCCCCTGTTCCTAAGTATCATGGAAGACAGTTGGTCCACAGACGGGGTGGGTGGGATGGCGGCAGAGCTCTGCTCCCCAGTCCTTAAATGGGGGTCCCTAACTGCGGCTTGGGGATGGCTGTGTTGGGGGATAGGGATTCTCAGTCCTACTGAATTTTGAGAGCTGGTCTCTGTTTTCTAATAAGGATCTGTTCGTATTGTTTCCGGGGTGCCTTAGGACCCAGCTGACCCTGTTGGAAATATGAAATTGGATTTTCACTAGGATTCTCACCATATTTTCTAAAATGCCATAGTACATCTGTTTTAAGAAACCATCCATTGAAAAGTATACCATGGATTTAATTAGAGCTTTTATTATTTGCCTCTTTTCTAAAGGAGCACATTATTTTGAAATTTCTCAAGTTCGGAAAAGTTAACATGTGAAAAGAGAGCTTGTGAAAGTCTTTGTTCTTTCTTAATTATTCGGACAATATTATTGAGCTCCTGCTTCTGTGTGCTAGACAGTTCCAAGTGCTTGGGGGGCCTAGTGGAAAGCTTATTTGTATCCATTTATCAAGAACTACTTCTGGTAGGAAATCTGACCCTCTTGATCCTGGGTAAAATGATGTTTCCTTTTCTCTGCTTTTGATTTACATGTAGGGCAATCCGTTCCAATTTGGTATGTACCTGCTCTCTGATTTTCTAGTACACCCTGTTAGTTTTGGTGTCTTGGTGAGTGTGTTTGCCACCTAAGGGTGAGGACTCCAACTTGTGCTTCTTTTAGGGTCCTCGGCGGGAGGGGGCGGGGGCCAAGTATAGTATCAAGTACCAGAGTAGGAGCTCAGTGTGTGCTTTGTCACTTCATTTCCTGTTAGAATTTAGCCTGTTACTTTTAATTTTTGTGGGTAGACAGTTCTACAGGTAGATTTTATTTCCTCTCCTGTTTATAAGTGTGAAATACTTGAGAGTAAGAATGGAATAGTTCTTATTTCTACTTCTAGTATGGTGTAAAATATTAAGAATTTCAATACCTTCAATAAAGACAGAATATTTAAAGACATTGGAAAATACTTAAAATGATAAGTTAAAGCATTGTACTGGTATATATAATAAGATTCCCATTTTATTATGTTGTCTGCACAGGAAAAATTCCTGGAAGAATGCATAGCAAACTAATAGTGGTTATTTCTGGGTAATACTATTTGACTATTTTTATTTCAGTTCTCCCCCGACCCCCAGATATTTCTATGGTTAAACATAATTTTAAAGTCAGAAGGAAAATCCTATAAAACATTTTATCCCTTTTTTTTTTCTTTATACATTCTCATGAACTAGGTTATCTTAATGATAATGCTTTCATTTTCCACAGGAGGCACATTTCTATTGAGAAATGATATTAAAACTATTGTGCAGAATGCTGATTTTTGAAGATATGTGAGCTGTCTTGGTCTTAATCCAAAAGCTAAAAACTCAGCTTGTAACCTTTCTTGTGTTTTGTTTATCATTCCAAAAGGTGTTAAGAAAAATGCTGAACGATCAAGGTCTCCAGCGAGTGAAAATCATAGCAAGTGATAATCTCTGGGAGCCTATTTCTGCTTCCATGCTGCTTGACGCCGAACTCTTAAAGGCGGTTGATGTTATAGGGTAAGGAATGTTTTACTTTGAAAACCAGCAGTTTCTGATTGCTTGCCATGGGTAAGACTGTGCCTTTGTTTTTGCCACCTTCTCCCCATTTCGTTACATTCTCAGAAGATAGCTGTCTTGTATTAACTAAAGCATGTATAGCTCATAATTCGTTACTTTCTCTTCGAATATATGTATTTTGATATCTTTCTATGACAATGAAATGTATTGGTAACTTTTTAAAAAATATGTTGATGTTTGGATTAATACAACAGGGTTTTGTTTAGATTAAGGGGCAGAGTAATGCTGTATTTAATTTTAGAAATTATGAAGGCAATGTTGTGAAAGTATTTCCTAATTCTTAGGTTTCCTGTGGCTGGGAGTTCTTGCATAAACACATTTGTAAAGGAATGGTTTGGTGTGATCACCGACTGTAACTTTTATCATGTCTCCTTAGTAGTATAGTTTTGACCTTACTCCTTAATCCATTCTGTATTTCTTTAAAATTTTCTTCATCTCTTTATTTCTGTTTGCTTTTCTGTAATTTTATTCTTACTCTCCTTTCCCTTACTGTGTTTTCCATAGTGTCTGTTCTGTCTTATGTTCTTTCTAGTTTAGTCATTTCTAAAGTGTCCTTTCTTTTTAAAAAATAATTCTACCGTAATTCTCTCATTTTAGTTTCCCATATCTTTGTTGTCTAATAATTCATCTTAAAATTTTTTAATTGAACTGTAGCATAAATACATAAATATATAAAAATGTGCAAATCATAGGAGTATAGCTTAGTGAATTACAATAAGGCGAGCATACACTTTTATAACCACCCCCCAGAAAATTATCAGTACCCAAGAAACTTTCCTCTTGGAAATCTTTCTAATCATTAACCTTTCTTTTTACCCTAAAGATAGCTACTACTCTGACCTCTAACACCATAGACTATTTTGCCGGTTCAAAAACTTTCTTTAAATGACATCTTATAGTGCCTGTTATTTTGGTCATCATTATATTTTTAAGATTAATTCATGTCACCAGGTGTAGATGTAGTTCATTTTAATTGTTTAGCATCCAGTTGTAGGAATATACCACAACTAACCTGTCCGTTCTTTGTTAATGGTCATTGGGATTGGCTCCATTTTTTGGCCTTTGTGGTATATTGGAATTTTGTTCAGGAGATGTTTGTTTCTTGGCTCCCACCTCCATAGGAAGAGTATACTTTGCTGCCCCATTCATGTTGTGCTTGGCTTATGTTGTATCTGAAGATTTCTGCCTTGCAGTTATAGTACTTTATGGGGGTCTATTTCCTCTGGGCCCTGTCTCCTGCTGACTAAACGTTGTTTCTCCCTCACTTTAAGTGTTGCTGCCTTATTTGCTTACTCATTTGGATTCTGCTTCAAGCAGCTTGTTTTCATGGTGAGGCTTTACTATTCCCAAAGGGATTGTTTGCTACCTTTTTCTGAAATTGTTAATGGCTTAAACCTGTATTGTCTAATACAGTAGCCACTAGACACATTTATTTATGGAGCACCTGAAATGTGGCTGGTCTGAATTTAGGTTTGTTATAAACATAAAATAGTCACTGAATTTTTAAGATTTAATATAAAAAAACCCTAAAATATGTATAATTGTTTTATTTTGATTACTTGTTGAATGATGATATTTTGCATATATTGAGTTAAAGGATATCAGTCATTAAAATTAATTCCCCTATTTTCTTTTGCTTTTTAAATTAAATTAATTTTTTTCATTTATATGTTTTATCATGGTAAGAATCTTTTGCTGTTTTTTAATGTGGCTACTAGACAATTTAAAATTACGTGTGTGGCTCACGCCATGTTTTTATTGGACAAACCTGGTTTAAACTGTCACAGTATTATTGTGTTTGGTCTCTTAGTGAATTCACTATTTTGGCATTCACCCCCAACTTCAAGCTTGGGAAGACATTTCCAATTTCATGAGTTGTTATTCAGTGCTCCCGATTAGGGCGGGGCCTGCTCGTTTAGGGGTGAGTACCTACAAGTTCCCCTTCACTTGCACAGTTTCTACAGGCCGTCTGCTGAACCTGGGCCAGTCCTGATTCTGTGGATCTCCTGGGGATTCCCTGTCAGCTAGTTTTGATGAGGATATTACCTATGGGTTTTTTTTCCCCCTCATCTGGTTGGTTTGGTTTCAGGAGGAGTACTAGGGAGTTTCAGAAACTGGGCTACTGTCAGGATCTGCCTTGTCTAGAAGTTCTAATTTTTTAACATATAAATACATTGCTTTGTTAGGAGACACTATAAAGTTGGTTTACTGTCAGTGATCTTAATTTTATTTGTCATCAAAGTTTGAAAACTCATACTGTGAAATGATAGAGAAATTTTACATAAACAAAATTATATTCTTACAGAATATGAATTTTGTTATACTAGCAATACATTTGGACATTGAGAGAGACCCAGATTTTAGGATCAGTTCTGTCCTTCTTTGCTCAAATCATGTGCTCAGGTTTTGAATGTAATAACAGTTTCATCATTTTCTGAATGAGGGATATACCACCTGTTTCTATAACTTCAGTAGAGATATAATTTCAGATTATAAAAATAATGTGTGTTCATTGTAGAACATTTGGAAAATGTAGGAAACTCTAAAACTAGAATTAAAATTTACTCATAATCCTAATGTCTGTTGATCATTGGTAACACAATAGCATACTACTTTCCAGGCTTTTCTTTTTTTTTAATATACAAATATATTTTAACCAGAAACACCAAATACACATTTGGCTGAATGAAAACTAGTTGAGTCTTAAAAATTAATACTAGGCTGAGGCAGCAAAGCTGAATATCATGGTCATAGAATGAAGTTGTGAGATATAGGAATAAATGTAAAATGTAAAAATGTATTAAATTTATATTATTAAAAACATTAGTAGTCTGATTTTCCAAGTTGGGCCTTTTAGTGCCAAAACAATAATTTCTTAACCTTGTTAGGTGCTAGGTTGCTTTTGGGGGTCTTTTTGATGTAGATTTGCAATACCAGATAGATGCCTGAGTTCAGTGACTCAAAAATCCTGGTGGGACATTTTTCTCTAATACTTCTTTTTATATGTTCTGTATTGGATATTCTTTTCTTACTCATGAAATCCTAGGATGCCAAATTGATGTTGTGTTCTAATTCATCTTCCCAAACAGGATGTTTACTTAAAAGATTTATGACCTAAAATGGCATTAAGTAACTAAAAAGTGAAACAGGTCTTCAAAATAATTCTTTTTTTTTTTTTTTTTTTTGAGGCAGAGTCTCGCTCTGTCATCCTGGGTAGAGTGCAGTAGTGTCATCATAGCTCACTGCAACCTCAAACTTCTGGTCTCAAGTGATCCTCTTGCCTCAGCGTCCTGAGTAGCTGGAGCTACAGGCATGAACCAGGATGTTCAGCTGATTTTTCTATTTTTAGTAGAGATGGGGTCTCGCTCTTACTCAGGCTGGTGCTGGTCTCAAACTCCTGAGCTCAAGCAATCCTCCTGCCTCAGCCTCCCAGAGTGCTAGTATTGTATGCAACCATTCTTTTATTATTATGGATACTACTACACCAAACTACAAAGATTAGAATTATTATTAATATATAATCCAATCGCCATTATTCTGCCCACATTATTAACTTTTTTGGTAAATAATTGTTGACCTAAAAAGTATACACTCTTATTCCTACAGTTATTTAGCTACGGTGTTCTCATTATTGTATTAACTGTCAATCTATTTTCATTTTCCATTTAAAAATTCTTGATTGTTTTTATTCCCATAATCAGTAGCTTCCGCAGTCGTCATTATGGCAGCATTTTACTCTTGCAATAATAAACATGCATTTATACTTAAACTGACTGGCTTGGTTCCCCTCAAATGCTAGACTGAAGGAGGGGTTAATTTTCTGGGGCAGGTTTTCAACCTTTGCACTATTGATATTTTCAGCTAGATAATTTTTTGTCACGCATCTGTCCTAGGCAATTGTAGGACCGTTGGCAGCATTTCTGGCCTCTGTTCACTAGATGCCAGTAGCAAATCTCCCCTGCTCCAGGTGAGACAATCAGAAAAAAAATGTCTTCTGATATTGCCAGATATCCCCCTCCCAGGGCAAAATCACCCAGGTTGAGAACCACCACTGCTCTGAAATGGTAATTTCTAGTTTTCCCAAGGTAGTGTATTCTCTTTATTCATGAATGAACCATCTGTGAGTTTTTGTTTTGCTTTGCCTGAGAGTACATGCCAAGCTGTCTTTGTCTACTAGAGGAGAGGGTACTAGTTTATATAATGGAATCACTAGTTTTATTTTTGGCCGCCTCCTTCCTCCCTTTGTACTGTCCCAAGCTCTCTAGCCTCCCTCGAGAATCCCGAATCTTGTCTCCACTTCATTCTCCTCTTGGAGTGTTCCAGGCTGTGGCCTCCTCTGCTACCTCCTTCCATCAAAATGCTTCCCCATTTTGTGGTTTCCAGAAACGGATTGAAATTTCTCATCCATTGATGATCTTCCTTACTGTTCTAGGTGCTGTCGTGGTTTATCCCCCTTTATTTTCTTTGCTGTCATTTTAAGGGCATCCTGAGACAGAAGCGCATGCTTATGTTCATCTGTCACCTACCTGGGAGCTGCACAGCTGTTTTAAAATAGAAACCTTGGAGAAGACTTGTCTTTTTCTACACTCAACAAATATATTTAAGTGCCATGTTCTGACCTTTCCCCATTGACTCCCAACCTTTCTTTTCCAGGGCTCATTATCCTGGAACCCATTCAGTAAGGGATGCGAAGTTGACTGCGAAGAAGCTTTGGGCTTCTGAAGATTTTAGCACTTTAAATAGTGACATGGGTGCGGGCTGCTGGGGTCGTATACTGAATCAGAATTATATCAATGGCTATATGACTTCGTAAGTTATCAAAAATCTTTTAGGGTTTTTATTATGAAAAATTTATATAATAAGTAGAAAAAATGAACTTGTATATTCTCACAAACCTAGAATCAATGATTGTAAACATTTTGCCATATTAGCTTCATCTACACCTATATCTATAGCTAATCTATAGCTAATCTGTATCTATTTTTCTATATTTGAATATAGTCTGTATTAAAAATGTCAGGTTTATGGAAGTATAATTTATATATAGTGAAACATGCAGCTCTCCGATTTTTGACAAGCTACATATGTTTTTAATGAACATTTATAAAGTAAATTGCTTTATATATCTTGACACCTCACAGTATATAAATATTTGAGCATGTGTCTCCAAAATATATGGATATTCTTCAGTATGACCACAGTATCATTTTCATACATAAGAGTACTTTTAAATATTTCTAATAGCCCATTTATATTCACATTTTCTAATTGTCCCCCCAAATGTCATTTATAGCTATTTTTTAAAAGGAAGATCTATGCACCCTGCATTGCATTTCGAGCTTATGCTCTTCAAGTCTCTTTTAATCTAGAGTAGTTTCCTTAATCCTCATTTTTTTATGACAGTAATCTTTTAGCTTCAAGCGTGTCCATCCCCCAGATGGTGCGCGACAATGATCTTTTGAGAGGACCAGTCCGGTTGTCTTGTGGGCTTTCCGCTTCCCAGTCTGCCTGATTGATTCCTCATCACTTAACTTGTGTAATTGCTGGTTTACAAAATAGAGGTTCTTAAGTGAGAACGCAACTCTTTTTATTTCTAATTGAAGCATTTCTTAAATGGTTTGAAAAATAATTGTAATTAGGTTCAAATTAGCTTTCTAAAATATTGATAAATAGAACAAAAACAAACCAATATATATATTTTTGTGACGTTAATGTGAGTTGCTATATATTGCATTTATTCTTATATTTTTGAAAGAAAAGATACATATGGAGAGTTTGGTTGTAATAATTTGGTATTAAAAGTAATGCATGTTCATGGCAGAGAATTTAGAAACTGAAGATAAGTACAAATAAGGAAACAAAGTCACTCATCTTACTATCTAAAAATAACCATCCTTAAAAATTTTGGTGTATATCCTCCTGTTTATATGTATACATTTTTAATACAAAATTGAGACCATATTATATAATCTGTTTAGTAAGCTGCTTTTCACTTAACATGGCATCATGACCTTTTTCTCATATTTAAGTATATTTCTACTTTGTCATTTTGAATGCCTATGTATATTCTGTTACATAAATTAGTATTTCCCAAACTTGCCTTATCTTAGGAAGCACCTGAGACACTTGTTCTACTGATTCCTTGGCAGCCGCCCAGACTTACTGAGTTGGAATCTCCTGGGATTCTGTCTGTCTGTCTGTTCGGTGCCCCCAGGTGATCTGATGCCACATAAGTTTGGGAAACGCTGATGTAGAAAATATTAAATATATTATACCTCATTGAATATTCCCCTCTTCTTAGAAATAGTAGTTGTCTCTATTTTAATTAATAGCTTTGTATAAACTGAAGTGATCAATAGTATACAAATATCCTCACACATCTGTGATTATTTCCTTAGGATGTATTCTTAGAAATGGAATGTCTGGGTCAGAGATATATATAGGTTTTGAAGGCTTTTGTACATATTTTAGAAAATTCCCTTCGAAAGTTTGTCTCAATTGATACTTCTATCACTAGCCAGAGAGGATACCAGGCATCTTGCAAACCATGGGCAGAATCATGAAAACTCTTGAAATGTTCACTGGTAGCTAAGGTTTTTTGGAAATTGGGACCATTATTTCTACTTTGTGTTGACAGAATTAGAAGGCTTTGATTTGCTAAGAATGCCAGTCTATCATTTTATGACAGATGAGACTTGATTAAAAATTAAAATTCTGTGGGTAAGCTCTGTCTTTTTTTTTTTAGCTGTGAGGACCCAGCGGTACCAGGTTTGAGAACTTCTTTTTTGCCCTTGGATTTTCTGAGAACCACAGGTCACAGTCTTAGGGTTCAGCACCTGCTGTGGACTATTAGTGCCTGATCATATGAAAGAGTGGGCCAAAAAACAGACCAGAAGCTGATCCAATTGCTACTTACAGACGAAGCAGAGTAAGAGCAGTACTATGGCCCAGACCATGTTCTGTACGCTTCATGCGCATTAGTACATTTAATCCTCACAACAGTCACGTGAGCTAGGTACAATTATTATCCTCATTTTACAGATGAGGAAAGTGAGGTCTAGAGAGGTTAAGTGGTGAAACCATGATTTGAACCCAGGCAGTCTGACTCTAAGTGTTCTGAATTGTAAAACTTTGGAACAGTTCAGACTCAAGTTCATAAAAATTATGTCATGAAACTGGGCTATTAAGAAGGCTGACTGTTGAAAGGAAAGCAGATATGGACAAAGCCTTAATTGTATTTGACTCAAATTTCTGACGTGTCTGGTATTGGTAGGGCGTGATTCATCTTCGTGCTACACCATTGTTCATGAAAAAAACTGGTACATCCCATAAGACATTTGTATTTTTTTTTATTATGTGATTCACCATTAAAAATATTTAAATGCATCCAACACTGAATTTTTCAAAATGTGAGTGAATTTAGGCAAATTATATTTTCTTGTTTTGGGTGGTCATTTTATGGTCATTTACATATATTTGTATAACTGTGATAAGGTTTTTTTACTCCAGTTTTTGAGACATTGACATTTTTATCACAAGTTATTTTGGTGTTTCTCTTTTATCAAACGTATCTTTTAGCACAATCGCTTGGAATTTGGTGGCTAGTTACTACGAACAGTTGCCATATGGGCGATGTGGCTTGATGACTGCCCAGGAGCCATGGAGTGGGCACTATGAAGTAGAATCTCCTGTGTGGGTATCAGGTATGGTTCCGATTCCATCCCTCACTCCCTAAATTCCTCTCTAAGAGACAAAGCAGAAAACACCTAGGGGAGATTATACAAACTGTGTGTGTGTGTGCGTGTCCGTGTTTTAAGTATATATCTCAATTTTAAGGAAGATTCTCCAGTGTTTTATAAGACTATTTGGGGTAACTAGACTACTTTCTGTATTTCATTCTTGATTATTCTAAGACCAGGCTCTTACAAAAGAATAGGACAGGAGGAAGGGGTGGGGAAGGGGGAGAGCTGTCCAGTGATGGAGAAAGAAATAAATGATCATCTAAGTGTGTAATTACAAATTACAATAATTGCTAATAAAATACAGTCCTTGCAAAGATTCGTTCCAACTCAGAGTATCTAGAAGTCTTAAAGTTAGAGTCACTTTGTTCTTTTATATTAATATAGTTTTGTTGATTAGAATAGTGTGCTAATACAATCAAAGGTGGGTGATTAACACATGCTATACTGAGTCATTAAATGAATAAATATAAAAGTTATGTGAAATATCATGGCTTTAGATTGTTCTGTAAATCTACTGATGTATGTTGTTAAAAGGTAATTTTTTAGAAAAGGTGAAATTATGAATCTCATAGATTAAAAAAAAAAAGAACACATGCTGAAGATTTATGTTACTTATGTGATAGGAGGGAACCAGGCAGATGTTAGAACCCGTTCAAAGGGAAAGTGAACATAGCACAAGTTTTTGTGGAGTAAAGGAATTTGAGATGAATCGCACATGCAAGCAAATTTCCCACACAGAGGGGAAATCAATTAAATCCTGCCAGACAAGACATAATTTGTATAGCTCAAAGACAATGAAGAGGGCTAGAGATAATACATTCATTTTTATTGAAACACAGAAGTTTTTCTACAGTATCACTCACTAGTCAGAAGAAAAGTTAAGATCATGCAGATAATGGATTGCATGGTAATACTTTTTTTTATGAAGGGATATAACGATACTATAATAATAATATAATTTAAACAAAATTTTAAAAATATGTTGATAAATATTGAAGTTTTTTTTACAAATATTTTTGTAAAAGATCATTTGTGACCATTTTGTTTTAAAATAATAACAATATTTTCAAAAAATCAATTTCTTTAAAGGTTAGATGCTTTCAGAGGAAAATTATGAATTCAGAGTGAGTTTATTTTTATTTTCAACTCATATTTTGGTGGTTTTCTTTTTTAGTTGATGTGTTCTCCTCAGAGAGATTTGTAATCATGAAATTAATCATGATATTATTCTAAACTTCTTAAATTGTTCTCCCAAAAATATGGAAAAATTAAGCTGGACTTGAATGTCTTGGTTGGTTAACCCCTTAAATGTTGAAATTGTTCATCCTACATTATCTAGATGAGCTAATGTACTCTTTCAATTTTGTGACTTTTGTGGGGGGTTAGGATGTGGAATATTGCTTAGTATCTTTTCAGGACCAGCTTAGAGGTGACCAATAAATATATATATTTACTTATTTGTTATAGAAATAAATTTGTCTGAAACCATAAAACTTACTTTTTGAAATGCATTATTAACTTTTTTTAACCTCTCTTTTTGGTAGCTATATTAGATTGGGTTAAATAGAGATGAACAAAGGTTAGGAGGCACTAACTTTATTTTGTTCTTGAAAAATAAGACTGGTCTTGAACTGACAGGTTCATTTATTTTTACCCGTCGTCCCAAGAATCTTCCTGCAATTGTAGTGCTTAACTGGATTAATTATTTAAAAATTAAAACATGAAGTTGGCAGGTATTTCCCTCTAAAATAGAAAATAGCTCGTTAGAGTCAATCAGACTCAAATTGGTAATACAGCTTTATGTTGCTGTTGAAGAAACCCTATTACCATTTTTATCCTACTTGGATCTTTCTCTGCTTTTCTGTAGCTCATACCACTCAGTTTACTCAACCAGGTTGGTATTACCTGAAGACAGTTGGCCATTTAGAGAAAGGAGGAAGCTATGTAGCTCTGACTGATGGCTTAGGCAACCTCACCATCATCGTTGAAACAATGGTAAGTTTTTGTTGTTGCTATTGGATTAGCTCATCTCTTTAGTATTGGAAAAATAACAATACAAAACTGAACACCTTATACAGACAGATGTCAAGATCTTACAGCTTTCAATTAAAAATTTTAGCCATGAGTCAGTAAAACATAGCAACATAACTTGCTGATTTACGTAAAATAGTTAGCTCTAATCTTTTCTCCAATTGGTGTTTCTGGCAAATGGGACAAATTAAGGTTCCTTGTTTGCCAATATTTGTGGAGAAGACCTTCAGTGTCTTCCAGTCCCCTGATGTGTAATCTTATGGAGGCTGTGACTTTTTTCTTTTTCAGTCTAAGGCAGTTGCTTCTGGGGGACCTTGAGTCAGTTGAGAGCAGGGGACCTAGAGTTCAAGTGATCGAGGAGCTGGAGTGGGAAGAGACAAGGTCTGGCAGAGGGGGACAGGGGGATGGGAGGAGGTGGGGGCTTGAAGGGGGGCATATCAAGGATTCAGGGGAACTGAATGGGAGAGCAAAGGCAAAAGGAGGAAGGAGGAGCAGAAGCACATGGAAAGAAGAGGGCTTAGAGGTGCCAGTGTGAGGAGATCTTAAGCTTCCCAAAGAGGTCAGTGAAGTTCTAACAGGAAGGAAGTGGACAGAGTTGTTAGAACATACAGTCATCAGGGCTTTGAGAGAGGTTCCAGTCGACTGAGAAGTTCCCATGGGAGAAGCAGGATCTAAAAGAGAGAATAGAGAGGCCTTAAAAAAATTATCTATCTATCTATATCTGATTATATATGTGTGTATATGTGTGTGTGTATGTGTGTATATATATATTTCAACCAGGACAAACAATAAATGTTCCTGGCAGTATTGAACTCCTTTTTAAACTAAATGTATCAGGTTTCTCAAAACCAAAATCAATAAGCCTTTTATGATCTACCATGGCTGAAAGAGGAATCTTCAAAAGAGAACATAAAAAGATACAGTCCTCATAAGATCTAGAACTACTCCCAAAGATAGGCAAAAGAAAGATAGACACAGATAACTTCTTCACTCCCTTCTCCCCCCAGAGCTGGTAACAGTCCATATGCTAGCCGCAAACGGGGTGCAACCAACATTTTTGTCTGGCCATGTTCTTGGGGCCCCCAACTTGAAATTGGCTGCTGCATGCACAAACTAATAGCTCATATGCCCCCGACAGGCGGGGAGTCAAGTCAAGTTCTCAGGACACAAAATGAGACAAACAGGAAAGCAGTAGTTTTCCCTGGGAGGGAAAGGATCCTTGGAAAACAATTATAACAAAAATTAATCGGTGTGTGCCATAAATGTATCTGGAGTTTAGCTGTGAATTCAAAATTTGATTCAGTTGAAATGCCATTGAGCTTTGCTTTGAGTAGGCACATACAATACACATTCAATAAAGGTTATTAAAGAGTCTTTTCAAATTTGAAATAAACTCTTGTTCGTTACCTAATATTTACTATTTCTGTTAATCTTGGGACATTAATTATTTAACTTTTTTCCCCCAACATAGCTTGTACATCATTTGTATAACTTATGTGATTTTTTTTTTTCAGAGTCATAAACATTCTGTGTGTATACGGCCATTTCTTCCTTATTTCAATGTGTCACAACAATTTGCTACCTTTGTTCTTAAAGGATCTTTTGTAAGTAAATATGTGTATTATGTATTCTGTCACAGGCCAGCAGTTCTTATGTGGAGTCTTATATTATGAACTATTAATAGTTTTCATATGAATAGACAAAGGCCCTGGTGTCTTCTGTCTCCTGATTGGCTTTAGTAAAATGGGACGGAAGCCAATAGGAGGTAAAGCTCTCTGTATCTTTGAGGAACATTCACAGGGAAGAGAGTTATTCCTGGCAATGGAAACATTGTATGGTCTAGGGAGCTTTCAAGCACTGATCTTTAACAGTACTGTATACCAAAAAAAATTTTAAAGACACCAGATTCTTGCTGTTTCTACTGATTGTTAGATTTGAATTGAGAAAATACAGTGCCCTTTTTGATTATGAATGGCAGAGGGATTGTTTTTTAATACCAGAGAATTCTTAAGCTTTTTACACAGGTACAATAATAAGTATTTTTGAAGCAAAGACTTTTTAAATATTTGCTGAAATTCTTTAGTGTTTATAGAAAATAATGTATTTGCTTGAACAGTGTTTTCCTATTTTCAAAAAAGTTACTATTAATATTTAAAATTTGAGGTGGGTCTTTTGGGAAATAGAAATAGAGTGGATTTGGTGAATCATTCAGACATGCCTTTTTTTGTCTTTTCTTTCCAGAGTGAAATTCAGGAGCTGCAGGTGTGGTATACCAAACTTGGAAAACCATCTGAAAGATTTCTTTTTAAGCAACTGGATTCTCTATGGGTAGTTTTAAAATAAATTCCTACATTTTGGGCATTGCAACAGTAAAACAGTAAAAGGGAAAAGAAATTTGATTAATGAATTAAGAATTTTTAACTTTATTTTTTTATGGCTGAAGCAAAGTAGAGATAAATTTATCCCCAACAGTTTTTTTTTTTAATATAAATCCCCTTCAAAGCAGTACAGAAGTTTGTGTGTATATTATAGGCATATTTTATTCCTAGATATTTAGTTTGTATTGGCAAATGGTGCCACCATCACCTGGCTGCACAAGTCAGAAATTTAAGTCTCATTCGAGACTCTGTCTTTCCCATTCATCCTCTGTATCCCACCATTGGTCAAGTATAGACAGTTCTGTCATTCACATGTTTTTCTTTCCCATTGCTTATTCTCCTTTCCCACTGCTACTGCTTGTTTCGTTTCCTCATTAACTCTTTCCTGGATTTCAGAAACTACCTCCTGCTTTTCCAGCCCCCAGCCTGACTCTCTAGGCCATCTACCCCACTGCTACCAGAGCGGTATGTCTCCAATGCAGGTCTGATTTTTGTCAACACCATGCCCAGAGCACCTCAGTGATTCTTCCTAGAAGTTTACATTCCTTAGGATAACACATGGCCTTCATCTCCCCTCATGAGGTGGAAGACTGTTTTCTTCTTCGACACATGTCCTACTGAACTGGCCTCTCTTCACAGATTAAACTTCTTACATTTTTCAAAGCATGGTGTGCCTGTTCATTTACCTTTGTGACTTTGCATGAGCTTTTTCCTTCTCCTGCAATGGCTTCTTCTCATATCTTTGTCATCTTAGGAGATTCTGCTCAAGTGTCTCTTCCTCTGAAGCTTTCCCCACCAGTCTTAGCTCATAGCCTATGTGACTATGTGTTTACCTAGTTACCTATGTATTTACTTAGTTAAACAGGTGTCCAACTACATTGAGGATTGGGGCCCTGCCTTATTTATCTTTATATCCCAGGTGCCTATTGTAGTTCTTAGCTAACCATGGTGGCTTCTCAGGAAGGGTTTCAAAGAATGAATGGTGCAAGTAAGCACAATTACTTCACCTTATTGACACAAATCTGCTACTTTTTCTGGTAATTATTAATGTTATGATAATCAACTAGTCACTATCAATGA
Source organism: Indri indri (assembly GCA_004363605.1). Classification (NCBI taxonomy): domain Eukaryota; kingdom Metazoa; phylum Chordata; class Mammalia; order Primates; family Indriidae; genus Indri; species Indri indri. The sequence continues at coordinate 40,475 of RJWJ010004458.1, forward strand.
TAGAATATTAGGTTCTAAAAAAAGAACAGTTTCTATTTTTTGTATAACATATTGCTGGAAATAGCATAATAAAATTGATTTTGCCCATAGGAACAATACTAATCATTTGAGGTTGTTCCTGAACCAGAATATAGCATCAGGTATTTCATAGAACTGACCATCAATTTTCTATTAAAACAAAGATCATAACTCCTTTAGTTCAAAGTAGAAAAAAACTTGCTGAAAGTTTCATAAAATGGGCATAAATTTAATGTCTCCATTGATTCTGTGAGGGATCCCGGTGTCTTCAGAGGTCTACATTTAGCCTAGAACAATTATGATATAGGAAGTGTTTCCCATTGGTCACACACTGAGTTAAGCACTTTATAAACATTATGTGGTTTAATCTTCACAACAGCCCTATTAGGTATGTATTTTTTTCATTTCGTAAATGAGATTGTAGCTTAAAGAGATTAAGTTACCAACATCATAAATGTGACATAAGCCTAACTAGCTAATCGAAATATATATTGAACATATGATGAGCAGATGTTTCTTTCTTAATTGTAAAAGAATTTCTGTGATTAACAGCTGAGTCAACAGTGAGATTTTATGGATTTTTCTGTCTTAGTAAAGTCTACTAGAGAAATAAGCAGGTCTCTTAGTTGCGTGTGTTTAATATACACAAGCTTTAAAGAGCTTAAAGTGTAATGGAAAAGAATAGACTAATGGCAAAAGACTTGGGGATCATCTAGTCCTTTTTCTCATGAAGTATAATTCTTTAAAAATCCTTTCTATAAAGTATAATTTTATAAAGACTTTAAAATACTTGAGGAAAAAGATTCTAAGGGCCTTGGTATTGGTGTATCTTTCACAAGTGTTTAGAAAGTTCTAACAGAAATGAGTTGGGTTTTTCTTTAAGCTTATTTTTTTAAAAGCTATTTTGCCCAAATGGGAGGAACCGTAGCACCTAGCCTTTAATACAGCGGTGTCTTCTTTTTCAGCTCCTTGACAGCGAAGGTAGTTTCACCCTGGAATTGCAAGAAGACGAGCTGTTCACACTCACCACTCTTACCACAGGTCGCAAAGGCAGCTACCCACTTCCCCCCAAATCCCAGCCCTTCCCGAGTACCTATCAGGATGATTTCAATGTTGGTTAGTATTTTTCACTAAAATGTAACTTGGTCTCAATCTTCAGCAGTAGTGGGTCTGTTTCTACCTGTCAAACTGGGTACACGATGAAGTGGCTGTCAGAAGCAGGTTTATTTAGCTCTCAAATCTCTTTGTGGTAAAAGGGGACCTAATTTTTAAATTACTTCATAGTAAATCTCAATTTGAGGACCCTGTATTTTTCAATGTCAGAAAAAATGTAGAGGTCATTGTCAGAGTGAAAGTTGTAATTCTAAATTGTTTTTGGTGAAACAAGCTTTGCAACTTTGCTATTGCCCCTTTAGCCATTATTAGAATCTTCCTATTGTGTGTAGGTTAAGGCACATTCTTATCTGTCTTTCCATAGTGCTGGGTGAGCTGAGTGCTTATGGGCAGTTATGTTATGGTTGGATAATCCAACTCATTATATACCCTCATTATATACCTTACGCTTTAGACTGGAAGGTCTAGAATTACCTCTTAGTCATCAGGGTCACAGAATATTAGTTTTGGTGCTGGCAAAAGTTCTCTCCTCTCATTAACTAGGCCATATCCCACACACATTCTTCACCCACTGAAGGCAAGAACAGTCACCTCTGCCAACAGTGAACTGTGAAACAGATTGTGAAGACACGTGCGTTTCACAATTTAATGGATTCATATAAGAGGCCATTTCAAAGAGTTGCAGGAAACTCTTGTGCCTGAGAGTTTTTTCTTTATTAGAGCTCTCCTGGTGTTCTAGGAAGATCTGGCCTAAAGTTGTCAGAATAGTTTTTGGTTATAGGTAATTTCAGGAAACCATTTGGAAAAAAGTTAGAGAACATGGTCATTGTGGTTATATTCCTAAATCACTCAGTAAGCAACAAAATTTGTTGACTAGTAGGTGGTGGTGTATAGGATTATGGGTCTCACAGACAGGGTCAGGCGGCTCTATTATCTCCTCCTAAAATCTGAAGCTATAGGAGAGGACTAGGGAGAAAACTGGCATTGCTAGATAGCGACTTGAACCTCCTGTTGGCTGCAGAGCTGCTTGTTTCACCGAAGATGGAGACTCCTCTGACCTCTTTGGGTCAGTGCCACAGGGTCTCAGCTTCCTTTCTCAGGAAATGATCTAGTTAACTAGAATATAAGGCCTTTGGATCCTGGAGTCCTCTCAAATCTCAACTGTTTGGAGAATATAGACAACAGTGACCCTCAGGGGAGACTGGTGGCTTGTTTTCCTGCAACTCTTTGAAATGGCCTCTTATATGAATCCATTAAATTGTGAAACACACGTGTCTTCACAATTTGTTTCACAGTTCACTGTTGGCAGAGGTGACTGTTCTTGCCTTCAGTAGGTGAGGAATGTGTATGGGATATGGCCTAGTTAATGAGAGGAGAGAACTTTTGCCAGCACCAAAACTAATATTCTGTGACCCTAATGACTAAGAGGCAATTCTAGACTTTCCAGTCTAAAGTGAAATATTTTATTGGTTACAAAACAAAATAAAGACTAAAGGTGAAAATTATAAGCCAGGCTCTGGAATTACTTGATAGGGTTCTTAAATGTCTCAAATGAGGTAATGAATGTGTAAACACCGGGAAAAGCAGGAAGTGGAAATAGGTGTAGGATATGACTAAAATTGTTTTCCAATAGCCTTTGTTGTTGTGAGACTGTAATTAAATTTTAATTTAGTAAAACTAAAAAGGGATTGAGAGCTTAGGCCCCAGACTGGTTTTTGCTGCAGTTTAGAAGCAGAAAATTTATAGATTCTGTATTTGATGTAGTAAGCCTGTCTAATGTTCTTTCAGCTGATAATTGTGACTAGTGATTTGGAACCTTGCTTGACAGATGTTAGAAATAATAAAACTGTTCCTTATTGAGCCCTTTCGAGGTGCTGGCTTATGTACATGTTATCTTCTCTCATTTAATTTTCCTGTCTTCTTACTCACCTGGAAATGAAGAAACTGGACCTGCAAGGCAGTTAAATAACTTGCCAGGGTGACAAGAGTGAGCTGATTTTGAACCCAGGTCTGATTTAATCATGACCTTTCCTCGTCACAAAATGCCTGGATTAAATGTTACTCAGAGTCTGTATGTCAGACTCATCATCTTGTTATTTAATATTGATGATACCAAAATCAGTATATCTTCATTAGGCCTAAACCCCACACTTTGATTATTAGTATTATTTACTTATTTAAAAACTTCAGGGCCAGGGGCAGTGGCTCACGCCTGTAATCCTAGCACTCTGGGAGGCCGAGGCAGGTGTATCATTTGAGCTCAGGAGGTCGAGACCAACCTCAGTAAGAGCGAGACCCCATCTATACTAAAAATAGAAAGAAATTAGCTGGACAACTAAAAATATATAGAAAAAATTAGCCGGGCACGGTGGCACATGCCTGTAGTCCCAGCTACTTGGGGAGGCTAAGGCAAGAGGATCGCTTGAACCCAGGAGTTTGAGGTTGCTGTGAGCTAGGCTGACGCCATGGCACTCTAGCCCAGCCAACGGAGCGAGACTCTGCCTCAAAAACAAACAAACAAAAAAAAAACCCCAAAAAACTTCAAAAGTGTTTGAAAATGTACCATAAAATTTTAGTGAGGAGAGATTCTGTAAGGATTTGATACTAAACAGAGAATTTATTGTGTTCCAAATAGATTACCCATATTTTAGTGAAGCTCCGAATTTTGCTGATCAGACTGGTGTATTTGAATACTTTACGAATATCGAAGATACTGGAGAGCATCGCTTCACACTACGGCAAGTTCTCAATCAACGGCCCATCACGTGGGCTGCTGACGCATCCAACACGATCAGTGTTATTGGAGATTACACATGGTATGTAAGGGTGATGTCCTCAGTGTAGATCTGGATGAAATAACCTTGCAGTGTTCTCGGGTACATTTTGAAGTGAAGAGTTCTCAGTGGTCCTCCCTGTTCATGAGCCTAGTAGATGTGCAATTGTTGAATGTCATGATGACCACAAAGCTGCAAATTGTTTCGCTGCCTCAGTGTCCTTCTCTCAGATTTACCCAATTTCAGAGTGGCAGGAACAGTTTGATTTTAATATAAAAGTTGAAGATTTTGGACCCAATTATAATTTAATATTTATTTATAAGTGGACTTAGTGATTTGCATGTTTTTAAGTTTTTGTTTTGCTGGAGAGGTGATTTGTTGGTCTGGTGCTGCCACCTGCTGGATCACCACTGTCCTAGTGTTTGTAGCAAATCTATTTACTAGGTGACAGTAGATGGCAACAGTAAAAAGCAAATCAGCTGTATTTGCATAGTGAATTTAACTTTTTAAGTATCTGGTAAAGAGTCAAGTTGTATTTCTTATTCATTTAAATGTAATGGCCAAGCCAAAATTTCACCTTCTCCTTTAATTTGGTTATGGAATGTCAATGTGCTCACTTATTATTAAACTCGTTTTAGGTTTTTCTTTTCTATTTTTTTGCACAACTAGTATAATTCCACTGTGAAAAAAAATCCCACACAAGCATTCCAGATTTAGAGATAGTAACTGGTAATGCCAAGCCAGCTTGGAATTGGATAAGGAAGAGAAACTAATTCTGAAAAGAGCTTTATGCTGCCTCTCTGTGGAATGCTGCAGAAGGTCTATCCCTTCTGTGCTGCCTTACTCCCAGTCATAAATCCGGATTCGAGTCCTAAGCTCTGACATAAGTCTCGAGAAACTTTCATTTATCTAGAGTCTCTCGAACCTTTAGAGAACCATGGAGAATTACTGAGGTGCAGTGAAGAATTCTTGCCTAATTTAGGATGACTTTGGTGGCTTGTCTTTTTACACAAAGGAAGTGGTATTTACCCCTTGTTGTCTCTGAGGTGGACACTCCCTGGATTTTCTAATTGTGGCTTGGAGTCTGTGACTTCCTCATTTATGACTAATGGTCTTATTATAAGACAGGTGGCTGGATTTAAGCGTCCACGGTGTGAGCCTCATTATTTTGATCACCAGTTTGGAAGCCAGCCACCATTGGAAACTTTTGACTTTTCTGTGACAACCCCTATATCTCATGCCCATGAATACTGTAGAGGGCTCTTTCTAAATTTAAACTCTCTTATTTTTGTGGCACTCCACTCCCTTAATTGTAGTAGAAAGAAGAGATAATAGTGTCAACCAAAGATTAACCAAAAAAATCTTGAAATGTTTGAAGATTTAACACTATTTAAATAGCAATACTCAATCTTTACTAGGATCTCTTGCAGTGGGGAAGGAGGTAGGGAAGAGACGGATGAAGGACAGTTTAGAGAGAGGGAGACAGTGACACATTCTGAAAGAAAAGGAATCCCGATTAGCAATTATGTGTGTCAGGAGAGGGCTGTTTTCATCTTTCCGAAGCCCTATTTTCATCGTATTATTCTACTGCTCAGGAATGTGCATTGTCTCTCTCCTGCTACAAAATCAGCTCTGTACCTCTGTGCCTGTCATCCAAGGCCCTTTATAATTTGGTCTCACCCATCTATTATGTTATTTATGTTATTTATTATGTTATGTTATTTTCCAATATTCCATCCTCTGTTCCACCAGATCTGCTCAGAGATCCATACAGATCCCACATTCATTTCTGTTCTTAGGCTGCTGTGTCCACTTGTGTTGGGGAAAGTAGGGAATGAAAACTGGGTAATTCTAGACTCTTTTATGGACTTCCCACAACTGCCTTATGGTGACGATATCATCCTTCCTATGTTGTAGATTGAGAAACTGAGGCTTTGGGGTAAGATTTACCCGAGGTACCATACTTGGAAGTGGCAGAACCAAGGTCAGAAGCCAGGTCTGTCTGGCTCTGTAGCCCATGCTCATTTGACGACACCTCACAGCCTCATTTCAATCAGTGTCGTCTTCCTAAGGGTCAGAAAGGGAAGATAGTTTAGTTTATTTGTAGTACTTTTCTGGTAAATCAGCTCTCAATGTGTGCACAGTGCCAACAGTTCTTAGAATTATGTTTTTCAGTAGAATTTCCTCTCTTAGATTTTGTTAAGTACCAGCACAGTAACTTGACAATAAAGGATAGACTTGACTAAAGCTGCTTAAGGCTTTCTGTCTTGTTAGTAAACTTCGGTTGGGATCTGATGATAATTACAAAATTACCTTTCCTTTGCACACAGCTGAACTCTCCCTTTGATCAAATTTGCTTAATATATTGGCTGGGTTTTGTTCTCTCAGCACAACTGAGAAATTGTGGCTGTGGAAGAATAACCCATACTTTCATTCTATTTTATTCATTATCTATAAAATTGCCTGGCAAGTTTTGATGCAAGAATCACTTATTCTGGAATGTGATCTTTAAGAAAGGAAAAAGTTTGGTCTTCTCTCATTCCAACTCTAAATAGAATAATTTTGTGGTGTGGACAGTACCTACAGCACTTTCAAACTTCTGATGAACCAGGAAGGGACGTTAAGTAACAGTGTTGATCCTTAGCAGTTTTGTGCTGGTGCTGCTCTACACAGAAAAGCTCCCTCTAGTGTCAGAGAATGTATGGGAGAGACCGGGCTGGTTAGCATTTGATCTTCCTGTAAAGCAGTCCAGCTCTGATTAGGTAATTAAAGGTGGATCATCCTGATTATGTACCTGTCGTAGGTGTTTCTTTTTTATATTTTCCTCTACGTAGTAAAATTTCAGTGTGAAATTCACTAATAAGAAACTCTGAGAAATATAGAAACTGCATAATTCTAGATCCCGTTTCCCTTCCACCCCATTTCCAAATAGAGTTCTTGGTGTTCTTAGTCTTACTTTACATAAATTGCTTGCCATATTACTTGACCATGTGCAGGCTTGCTTTTTGGGTTGATTCTGTCTTTTCAGAGAAATAATTTTAGACCTTTGTTCTGGAGTTTTTAAGTCTTGTTAGATTTAAATGTAAACATTGGCCCTGAAGTAGCTTATGTTCTCCCAAAGACACCTAGCATTGCCTTCATTACTTCTTTGCTCATGGAAATTTGAATAAATCTTTTTCTTCAGAATTGTATGGAAAATTTTATTAATACCTTTTGTGTGTTCATAGAACAAAGTTGTTTTTTTCAATATTATATTCTTAAGATAAGTTCTTTTTATTACAGAGAAAAAAGAAATATTTCCTTAAGAAACTGAAAACAGTAAATATTATTGTCCAGTAACCCATTAAAAGAGATAATAAAATGACTTGATTTAAATCATGTAAAACTTAAAACCGTTGTCAGTGAAAATTCTTGAAGGCCATCCTGCTACAGCCTCTGACTTAAGAAATCACATTGGAGCCTCAATTAGAAGTTTGAAAGCAGGTGCTATGAAATGACATATCTGTGGTCTGTTAGGAATGGCATCATTTAAGAGTACTTATCAACCGTTTCATTCTGCAGGACCAATCTGACTATAACATGTGACGTTTACATAGAGACCCCAGAGACGGGAGGTGTGTTCATTGCAGGAAGAGTAAACAAAGGTGGTATTTGGGTTAGAAGTGCCAGAGGAGTTTTCTTTTGGATTTTTGCAAATGGCTCTTACAGAGTTACAGGTGATCTTGGTAAGTGACAATTTTTACAGCATGTGACTTACTGTGTCATTATGTTACTTTGGGCATCTGCTTGTTATTTGTGGGAGCAATAAAAGAGTTTTTCCTGAAGGTGCTTGGGCATCTAATTGGGAAGAAATTCAACACGTGTAAGCGAATACCAAACAATTCAAAATTATAGAGAGTTATTTAATTCATATGGAAATGGGAAGCCCAGTAACGGAGAAAATAACTGTACAAACTTTTTAGGGTATTGTAGGAGTTGAGCTGGGCTGTGAGGGTGGGATTTGAATAGACTGGGGTGAGGTGGTGGCGCTAGGGAGAAAATGCTCAGGAAACACTGTAAATGAAAGCAGGACTGTAAGAATGTTGCTGTTATGCTTATGGAAATATCAGGAGTAGGACTGATCTGCTTAAAATGGAAAAATCTTATTTCCTAATTTAGTTCATATTTGAAAACAGCTTGGCTTTTCTCATTCATCTTAACAGCTCTTGTGTTTGCTAGAACAGTATTTTATCCAGAATAGTGCTTAGAATATGTTCTAGTTGAACTACATCCAGTTCACTTTGGTTTTGGGATGCGCCACGCCATTGAAAGTAGGTGTTATTGGTGGCGCCTCTTCTTGATTCTCAGTCTCGTGACTTTTGCATTAATAAAACATCTCCCTTTTATCATTTGCTGCCCATTGCCTTGGCTCTGTAAATAAAATAAAAATTAAAGAGGGAGCAGGTAGTGAGGACATTAGAGTAGGAATTGCATATTTATAGCATTGCCAATCTAGATGGCCCATCTCTGATTTCTCAATGCAAAACAGAGAGCCAGAGACGTTAACCGATTTGCTCGATGTCTCAAAGCTAGTTAGTGGCAGAATTGAAACTAGGAATTTCAATCTGTATCTTTAGTCTCCACTGTTCTGTGTTTTAAACTGCCTGCTCAACGTCTTATCCTGGGTTTCTCTTAGTAAATCTAAAAATTAACTTATTATTTTCTTCCTCTAATTCTAACTTAATTCTTTCACCATGTAACCAGTTAGTCTGGCTGCAAATCTTATGATAGTCTTTGACTCCTCCCTCTTATCCTCCATATTCAATCCAGTCAGATATAAACACATAGCTGAACTGTGGATGCTAACACATTATACTGTCATTGGGTTTTAAGTTTATTTCACTGCTTCTGTTGTGAGCTCATACATAGTATGGCTCAAGTACGATTTCAGTGTAGGCTATTAAATGCATGACTAAATGAATGATGTTCTGGCTTAAATCAGTTGTAGATCAGGGAATGAAGGGATGTAGTTCTTTACTAAGGCTGACTTTACTACGTACAAATGCCACCTGAGAACCTCCACTGAGTTATATGATTCTGCAATTGAGATTTTAAAAATATATCAATTAGGATGATCTTTTCGTGTTACAGCGGGATGGATCATATATGCTTTAGGACGTGTTGAAGTTACAGCAAAAAAATGGTATACCCTCACGTTAACTATTAAGGTAAGTATTGCAGTCATAATGCCTGGAGGTAAAAATGTGCTTTTTTTGTACCTTTCTAGAACTTTCTCTTATAAAATGAGGGGGAGAATCTGCCATTGTACCAGTAAACCATCCATCCCTAGGATGATTATGTGTGTCAGGGTAACCCACATGAAAACCATCAGTAGTTTACTTTATAAGACTACTATTTTTAAAAATTTTGGTTTTGTTTTTTAAATTGAGGAGTAATTGGTAAAGTCAATAGTTGAACTATTTTTTTTAAACTTGCTTGAACCAATGCTATTATTTGAGCTTGTAGGTGTAAGCAAAGTCATAAATTTTTTTTTACTGGTTAAGAATAATTTGGTTTTCAACTTTAAGCAGTTTCTTAGAAGCTGGTTTCTGTGAATATTTTTGTTAGAGAAGATACCAGATTAATCTTAGTGTATGGAAATCTAAAAATATTCATCAAAATCACTGGTTGATCATGAATTACCAATTGACAGTGGTTCTAAGGGATGCTGCGTAGAGAAATTCTTTTGTATAACATGCTGCTCTCTCCCAAGATAGTCCTCTCATAATTCTGTTTAGGTTGTACTAGAAATTAAAAATGGACTTCAAGTAACTTTTGAACAATTCTTCTCTCCTCCCACTCAATCACTAAAAATAACAATACTGATTATTTAAGCATTAACAATATGTATTGAAGATCTGGTTTGGATGTAATGTAATTTCTTAGTGTGGTATGGTTAATACCACATTTAATGGGCATAACTTTTTTCCTAATTCTTCCCTTTTACCATGAACTGAGGCAGTAAGTGTTGAGTTTACTTGTTCGTAAAGGAGAAAGATCTTAAGTGTGCTTCCTAGGGTGCCCATAAGGTGTTGTTTGTTTAGGCAGATATTTAGAAATGGAATTGCATTTTATTTTTTATTTTCTCAATATTTAAACTATTCTAATTGATCTTGATTTAATTTTTTTTTCAAAATATTAAGGGGGTACAAATGTTTTTTGTTGCATGGATTGCTTTTGTAATGCTTGAGTCACAGCTATAAGTGTGCCCATCACCCAAATAGTATTCATTATACCCATTAGGTAGGTTTTCACCCATCCCCTCCACCCTCTTCCCCTCCTGCTTGATTCCCGCTGAGTTTTACTTACCTCTATGCACATGTTTGCTCATCCGTTAGTTCCAATTTAATAGCAAATACACGTAGGATTTGTTTTTCCATTCTTTAGATACTTCACATAGGATAATGGTTTCCATTTCCATCTAAATTGTTGCAAAAGGCATTAATTCACCATCTTTTATGGCTGAATAGTACTCCATGGTATACATATACCACATTTTGTTAATCCACTCATGAATTGATGGGCACTTGTGTTGATTCCACATCTTTGCAATTGTGAATTGTGCTGCAGTAAACATTTGAGTGCAGGTGTATCTTTGATAAAATGACTTCTTTTTCTTTGGGTAGATACTCAGTAGTGAGATTGCTGGATCGAATGATAGGACTACTTTTAGTTCTTTGAGGAATCTCCATACTGTTTTCCATAGAGGTTGTACGAATTTGCAGTCCCACCAACAGTGTGGAAGCATTCCTTTTTATCTGCATCCACACCAGCATCTATTGTTTTTGGACTTTTTAATAAAAGCCATTCTAACAGGGGTAAGGTGATAGCTCATTGCGGTTTTAATTTGCATTTCTCTGATGATTAGGGACATTGAGCATTTTTTCATATGTTTATTGGCCATTTGTCTATCTTCTTTTGAAAAGTTTCTGGGGTATTGGTCTGTAGTTTTCCTTTTTTGTTGTGTCCTTTCCTGGTTTTGGTATCAAGGTGATACTGGCTTCATAGAATGAATTGGGAAGGATTCCCTTCTGGATGTTAAGGAATAATTTCTGCAGTATGGGTACCAGCTCTTCTTTGTAGCTCTGGTAAAATTCGGCTGTGAATCCATCTAGTCTGGGGTTTTTTTGGTTAGAAGATTTTTTATTACTGCTTTTATCTCACTGCTCATTATTGGTCTGTTCAGGAGTTGATTAAATTCAAAAGCTAAGGAAACAATCAGCAGAGCAGACAAACAACCTACAGAATGGGAGGAAGTATTTGCAAGCTATATATCCTATAAAGAACTAATAACCAGAATCTACAAAGAACTTAAGCAAATCAAGAAAAAAACCCCAATAAACCCATTAAAAAGTGGGCAAAAGACATGAACTATGAAGATAGAGGCAAGAATGGTCAGTAAAATACTAACAAACTGAATTCAACAGCACATCAGAAAAATATTCCACCATGACCAAGTAGGCTTCATCCCAGGGATGCAAGAATGGTTCAACATATGTAAATAAATAAATGTGATTCACCACATAAACAGAAACAAAAACAAAGACCATACGATCATCTCAGTAGATGCAGAAAAAGCATTCAATAAAATCTAGCACTGTTTCATGATAAAAACCCTCAACAAATTAGGCATAAAGAATATTACTCAAAATTATAAAAGCCATATATCATAAAACCATAGCCAACATCATACTGAATGGGGAAAAGTTGAAAGTTCCCCTTAAGAACTGGAACAAGACAAGGGTGACCACTGTTACCACTTCTATTCAACATAGTGCTGGAGGTCCCTTCCTAACCAGAGTAATCAGGCAACAGAAAGAAATAAAGGGTATCCAAATCAGGAAAGAGGAGCCTAACTATCAGTTTTCGCTGATGATATGATCTTATATCTAGAAAACCCCAAAAACTCCATTAGGAGACTCCTGGAATTGATAAATAAGTTCATCAAAGTCTCAGGTTGCAAAATCAATTACACAAATCAGTAACATTTCTATACACCAATAGCAGTCAAGCTGACAGTCAAATCAAAAACTCAATACCATTCACAATAGCTACAAAGAAAATAAAATGCCTTGAAATATACTTAGCCAAGGAGGTGAAAGATCTCCACAAAGAGAACTATGAAACACCGAGGAAAGAAATTGCAGATGACACAAACAAATGGAAGAAACATATCATGCTCATGGATCAGTAGAATCAACATAGTCAAAATGTCCATACTACCCAAAATGACTTACAGATTCAATGCAGTCCCCATCAAAATATCAACATCATATTCCACAGAGCTAGAAAAAATAATTTTACACTTTTTTTTGGAATCAGAAAAGAGCCTGAGTAGCCAAAGCAATCTTAAGCAAAGAGAACAAATCTGGAGGCATCACATTACCAAACTATACTACAAGGCTATAGTAACCAAAACAGCATGGTATTGGCACAAAAATACAAACATAGACAAATGGAACAAAACAGAGAACCCAGTTATAAAACCATTCACATACAACCAGCTGATCTTTGACAAAGCAGATATACCCTGGGGGAAAAGAAGTCCTATTCAATAAACGGTGCTGAGAAAATTGGATAGCCACATGCAGAAGAATGAAATAGGATCTATTTCTCTCACCACTCAGAAAAGTTAATTCAAGATGGATAAAAGACTTAACTGTAAGGCATGAAACCATAAGAATTCTAGAAGAAAATATAGGAAAAACTCTTCTAGATGTCCACCTAGGCAAAGAATTTATGGCTAAGACCTCAATGGCAATTACAGCAACAACAAAAATAAATAAATGGGATTGCATTTGAAATTTTAACAGATACTGCCATATTGCTGGCCAAACTGTACAAATTTTTATAGCAATTATAATAATATTTGATATTATAAATTTTAAAGATTCTTTTCAAACTAACAGATATGATTTGTATTTCCTTGGTAATTATGGAGATTGGACATCTTGTTTGTTGTCTGTTTTTATTTTTTCTGAAGTTGCCTTTTCAAATTCTTCCTTCATTCTTCTATTGTGTTGTCTTTTTCTGATGGATTTATTATACATTCTGGGTAGTAACCCATTGTCTATTAGATACGTTACAGATACTTTCTTCTTTGATGTGTATTTTAATTTTGCTTGTGGTCTCTTTGATGAATAGATTTTTAAATTTTGATACTGTCAAATATTTCACCTTTTTTTCCCATTGCTTTTATGTTTGTGTTTTAAGAAGGCCTCCCCCTTTCTCAAGGTTAGGAACAGTTTTTCCCAAAACTAAACCAAGTCTAGGATTTATTTGTATGTTTAAGCCTTTAATGCATCTGGAATTTATTTGTGAATTGTATGGGGAAGTACCGAATATAATTTTTTTTAAAACAAGTGGATAGCCATCATCATTTATTACATGGACTGTCTTTTGCCCATAATTTAAAGGCCAGCTTTTTGATGTAACAAACCAGCACATGTGTATAGCCTTGTTTCTGAACTTTTCTGTTTTTCATATTGCTCTGTTTGTCTGTTATCCAGAATTACACTTTAAATTGTGTTAGCTTTCTAAATGCCTTGATTATGTGGCTTACTCCCTCACTTCCTTCACGGTTCTTTCCTGGCCACCTGATGTAAAATAGTGCCTCATCTCACTCTCTGTACCTCTTCTGTTACTTTATTTTTCTCTAAAACTTTTATCCCCACTTGACATCACACATATTCTATTGATTGCTGTGTGTTTGTCCTACCCTTCACTAGTAGTACATGGCTCCTTTAATGACAGGCCTCTCCCCTTGTTATTCCCTGCTGGCTCTGCAGCACCTGGGAAAGTGCCTGGCACACAGGCAGAGCAAGGGCTCGAAGAATACTTGGTAAATGAGTGGACACCTGATGGAGCAGCTTCCTCATTGTTTCTTTTTCAAAATTATCTTTGCTATTCTGGTACATTTACTCTTCTATTTGAATTTTTAAACACAGCTTTTCACATCTGTGAAAATTGCTGCTGGTAGTACATCAAATTATATATCAATTTGGGGAAAATAACTTTTTAAATGATACTGTGTTTCTCTGTGCAAGAACATGGGAACAAGAACATGCTGTATCTCACCATTCGTTAAGATCTCCCAGTATGTTCTTCAGTCTTATCTTTGTACTTTTTGCACGTTTCTGGTTAGGCTTGTTTTTAGTAACTTTGTGAATTCTTTGAGATTGTGAATGAGATTTAAAAAATGCATTTCCTTAACTTTTTAAAGATACTTTGCCTACATGGTTAAAAATCAAAAGGGCTATTGAAAATGGCTGCCTTCTGCCTCACCTCTTGTTCCTTCCTCCTCACCCAACTCTGTGTTCTGTGTCTCTGACACAGCCACTCTTGACTAGTTTAGCTGTTTCTTCTGGTATGCCTTTAATGCAGTGTGATTTATTACTTTCAGAATTGGCTCTTGTCTTGCCACTAGGTTGGATAGGGATTTTGCTGGCTTGTACCCACTCCACCGCACCCCCATTATTTCCTGTTCCATCAGTTTTGAGCGTTCTGCTCCTCTCTTGCATCTTAGCTTTACGCCATGTACTCTGAGAGTTGAGTCTTTCTCTAGCTAGCCAATCTAAAGTGGTCTCTCAGCACCCATTGTCACATCAACCTGTTGTAATTCTCAACAAGCCACTTATCCCTTAGCTTTCATTTAGTGCATATGTGTGTGTGTGTGTCTCCTTCTACTGGAATGTAAGCGCCCTAAGAGCTGGAACCTTGGCTTTCTTGTTCATCCTAAATTCCCAGTGCATTAAACAGCACTTGGCATATAAATATTTTCACACAAATGAAAAAAAATTAAAACATCTTCTATGTTGTCCGTATTCCAAATTACAGCTAAAATGAGGATTTTATCTTTTTAACATTAGTCATTCGTTGAATTCTTCTCAGCACGTGTCAGCTCTGTTGCATGGTGGTTAGAACAACAGACTTTGAAGTCTGTGATGTTCCATTTGCAAGTATTTTATATTGCTCAGCTTCAGTTTTCCCATCCATAGCATCAGAAAGACACACCTTCTTATGAAGATTCAGTGAGAGAACATATATGAAAGTTTGGTACGTACCTCATATGTGGTAAGCACTGAAAGAATCAAGTTCATATTCTTAGGAGTAGTAGTATTTGGAACCAGACTGGTATTCATGTGTCCTCGCTGACACATAGACTTCCAGCAAGTCATTTCACCTCTTTGTTTCCTTATCTGCAAAATGGAGACAGCTTCTGTGAGGTTGTTTTTAGGGTTAAATATGTTTCATTCTTTTATTAAGCCCCTGCTATATACACTTTCTTAAGTGCTAGGGACAAGAGAGACAAGATTCCTGCTCTCTTAGAGCATATGTTCTAAGTATTCACTATCTTTAGGGTCTGTTGCGACTACTCAGCTCTGCTTAGTGAGAGAGCAGCCATAGGCAGTAGATAAATGAATGGATGTGGCTGTGTTCCAGTAAGATTTTATTTACAAAAATAGGTGGCTGGCCTGTGGGTCATACTTCGATTACCTCTGTTCTAAGACAATAAACTTGTAAATACATACATAAAAATAATTATGAAGAAAAAAATGGGGTAATGATTCTCTAACCAGGGAGATCAGAGAAGACCTTGCTGAACTGGTGATATCTGAGCTCAGACCTGAATGGCGGGAAGAACAATCCGAGCAGACTGCACAACTGGTGCCAATGGCAGGCATGGCTGGTCTCGTGTGAGGAGCAGCCACGAGGCCAGGGTGGCTGAAGCCCGGGGATCAAGGGGGGAGGAGGAGGAGATGAGGTACTGTTAGACAGGTTTTGCGCATGGTATGATTTGTGCATGTGAGTCCTTTGGCTTAGAGTTAATGTTCACTGTTCTGTAGCTGCAGAAGATGTTCAGTAAGCACTTTTAGACCTGAAGATAGCTGTGCAAGTGTGCAGTAATAGGAACGTAGGTCTGAATTTGGAGTTAAGGTGACTAGAATTCAAGTTCCGGCTCTGCTGGTAAATCTGTGACTTAGAGTTTTAATCTCGTTAAGTCTCAGTGTCTCCATCTATAAAATAAAAGAACTAAATTAAGGTCATTGCATTATAGTTCTATGACTTAAATAGAGATTTATTTTGGTTCTTGGTCTAGTGCTTTGAATCTTGAGCTCTTCACCTTTCGAGAGCAGCTATTTTTAAATTTTAGCTGTACTTGTTATGGTGTGAATGTATGCTCATAAATGTGCTATAATAATGATAATAAGAACTGACCTTTATTGCTTACTGTGTGCCAGGCACACTGAGCTAAAGAGAAGGACAACATCGTGGCAGCCTTTGAGGAAGACATGATTTTTTCTTTCCTTCTCAGTGACCAGTAAGTCACACCTTCCAGATACTTCCCTTCTTCCACCCCTCACCCTTGGCCCCATCGTCAGTTTAATTGATGGTTACTGTTTTTCCAAATTAAGTGTAGGAGCTTCATATGGCTTTGAAGTGATATTCTCTACATGGGAACAAAACTCTAACACTAAGGTAGTTACTTGTCTTCTGGCTGGGCAAAGGCTCGTTAATGAAGACCTTGGATAACAGGGAGGTAGAGGCAGGTATTTTGTCGCCAGCACTGTCCTATCTGAAGAGCCGGTGGCTGTTAGCCACAGCACCTACACATGCAATTACTTTAAATAACAAATGTGTTTTATTTTAATGGATTTTTATCTAAAACTTTATAATAATGTTATGAAAAGTTTTGTGTTTTTGTCAGTTTTACATTTTGGTGGCACACAAGGAGATATTGAGGTATTGCTTGTACCTTGGGGACTATTTAAACAGGAACGTAAGAATTTCCTCCCAGAAAATTTTTTCTATATTTTAAACTTTTGCTCAAACTTAACAGAATTGTGTTTCGCTGTGGTAAGTCTTGAGTAAGAAGGAGATTTGTTCTACTAAGTAGGTGGGCCATATATTATTAAGAAACAGACTTCAGAGGGTCATTTCCATATGTTTTCAAAGGATGTGTTTCTCTCTACTCCAGGGTCGTTTAGCCTCTGGTATGTTGAATGACAAGTTTCTGTGGACAGACATCCCCGTGAATTTCCCGAAGAATGGCTGGGCTGCTATTGGAACTCACTCCTTTGAATTCGCGCAGTTCGACAACTTTCATGTGGAAGCCGCACGCTAATAGTCGCAGGACATCATAGAACTCTCTTCGGATTTTCTTCCTTTCTTTTTGATTTTGGTTCAGAGCCAATTCTTGTTTTGATGGACCAATATATGAGCCTTTGGAGGCTAAAAATAATGAAGAATAAGCAGGGAGAAAAAAATATATTTGCTAGATCCTGTAGAAGATTTTATTAGAACTAATTCCAGAGGGAAAACAGGTGAATCTTTAACACTACCTGGTGTGTTCCCTAACATTTCAAACTGTACATCACTCATCCTTAGGAGTGGTTTGAGTGGTTCACACGTTGAAGCCTCGGGGCTAATGCTGAGGTCGCTGTCTTCATCTTATTTGCAAGTGATCATGCAGATGGCAGTAACTTGACTGTCACTGAGATGTGTTTATGAATGCTGACCTTGTGTGTCAGTGAGCTGGTGTCCTCATCATAAGATGATGCTGCCATAATAGGAAGCCGAGGGACACTGAAAGTAGCTTTTTGAAGACCACTTCAACATGTTATCCTTACACTCTAAAAAGTATTTTTTTTCTTTTCCTTTTTAAGATGATGCTTTTGAATTGCATAATATGGTGAGTGGGATGATTTAAAAAATGCCTCATTAATAAACTACCTCTAAAACTATTTCTGCAGTAATAAATATTAGCAGATTAACTGGGTTATTTGCATTCTTTAATTCTTTAGATTCCAGCTTTTAGTCTTATAACCCTCATGAACCTGTGAATGATTTCCCAGGTGGCTAGATGAAGGGAGAAAACCTATAAAGCCAATGCTGTGAGTGAGTTGAGAGACAAAGCTGTAGCAACTTCCTGTGTCTTATTCCACTGTGCCTTTTGTGGTCTGTCCTCACATGTGGCACTGGTGACAGACTAAAACAGCGAGTGAACGCTTTTGTCTCATGTGTGGAAGGAGAACATTTAGCCTTTTGCTAGCTCACAGAATTGGATCATCTAATGTTTCGTATGCTTAAATGCACTTATTTTTTAAAAGTCCAAATGTGTTTATATTTAAATATGGGTGAGTGTGTTTCTCATGTAGTATGACTTATGTCTAAGCATTAATGTAGCTCTAAGAAGCAAATCAATTATTCATGGAGGTGAAGTAAATTCTGAAATTCTTTGTGAAGAAATAATTATTCCTTAAACTAATTCTATATAGGAATTTGTAAGGGTCTAACATCAGCTTAGCTACAATGACGTTTTGCATTACTTTTGAAGACAAGAAGCTAATTACCAGAATAAATCGGATTACAGAGAAAATTTTAAAATTAAAACCAAGTCAGTGATTTTCAGTTCATATTTCTAAGTATTCTTTAAAACTAGCATTATAGAGGTATTAATGTAATTTATATACAATGAAATGTTCCCATTTTAAGTATACAATTTAGTGAGTTTTTGTAAATGGATATACCCGTGTAACCAACACTCTAATCAAACTATCGAATATTTCCCTCACCCCCGAAGTTCTCTTGTATACCTGTGCAGTCAATTCCTCTCACTCCCAGTCTCGGGCAACCATCGATATGATTTCTATCACTATCCATTAGTTTTCTTTATTCCAAAACATCATAAAAGTGGCATCATATACTGTGTACTCTTGTGAATGATTTCTTTCGGTCAGCATAATGCTTTTGAGATATGTCCTTGTTGTTGTGTTTATCGGTGGTTTGCTCTTTCTTATTTATGAAGAATAGTTCGTTATATGAATATACCGCAATTTTTTTCCCTCCACTTTCCAATATTAAAAATAAAACTACTACCTACCTTTACAACAAATCTTTGTATCAAATGTGTTTTTATTTCTTCTGGATGAATACTGAGGAGTGAAATTGCTGGGTCTTAAGTATGTTTTATTTAAGAAACCACCAAACAGTTTTCCAAAATGATTGTATGATTTTATACTCCCATCAACAATATTTGAGAGTTCCAGTTGCTCTATATTCTTGTCAGTGTTTTATGTTGTCATTCTTTCTAATTTTAACTCTTAATTGTGGGTGTATAGTAGGTATATTTCTCTGATGGCTAAAGATATTGTGCATCTTGTCATGAGTTTATTGGGCATTCATATATTTTGTTTTATGAAATGTCTATTTAAAATGCTCATTTTAAAAATTGTCTTTTCATTGAAGTATAAGAGCTCTTTACATATTCTAGATACAAGGTTTTTTTAAATCAATGTTTTGCAAATTATTTTCTCTATTTCTACATAAATATTTCTACAAGAAATATAATATAAACAATATAAATATTTCTACAAAGAGCCTGATGGAATTTTGATTGTGATTTCCTTTAAATTACAGATGAATCTGGGGAGAACTGTTATCTGAGTAATATGGACCTTTCAATCCATGAGCAGTTATACCTCTTCATGTATTTGGGCTTCTGTAATTTCTCTCAGAAATTTATGCAGTTTTCAGCTTATAAATCTTGAACATAATTTGATAAATTTATCCTTAAATATTTTGTTTTTGATTCTATGACAAATGGTGTTTTTTTCTTATTTCCTTTTTCATTTATTTGTTGCTCATACTAGAAATTGATTTTTGTTTATTGACCTGTAAACCTGCTGCCTTGCTAAATTTACTTATTAGTTCCAACTTTTTTTTTTTTGGTAAATTCCTTAGGATTTTATACATATACAATTGTGTCATCTGTGAATACACACTTTTTTATTTCTTCCTTCTGAATATGTCTACTTTATTTCTTATGTTGTTGTTGCCTTATTGCACTGGCTGGGACTTCAAGTACAATGTTGAGAAGTGGTAAGAGCAGATGTTTTTGCCCTTTTCTTCATCTTAGGAAGAGTAGCTTTTACCATCAATGTAATGTTAGTTTTAGAGATTTGTTTGTTTGGTTAGGTAGATTCCCTTCATCTAGGGAAATTTTTTTTCTATTTCCAGCTTGCTGAGATATTTATTATGAAAGTGTTGAATTTGTTAAATACTTTTTTATATCTATCTAATAAGATAGTTATATGATTTTTCTCCACTATTCTGTTAACACAGTATATCACGTTTGATTTTCAAGTATTGAAACACCTTTATGTTCCTGAGATATATTGTGACCAAGTGGGGTTTATTACTCTGTTTATATGTTGGTGGATTTGATTTGCCAATATTTGGCTAAGGATATTTGTGTCTATGCTTATGTGGAATATTGGTCTAGTTTTATTTTCTCGCAATGTCTTTGCCTGGTTTTGGTAACAGGGTGATACCTCATAAAATCTATTGGGAAATATTCCCTTCTCCTTTATTTTCTGAACAAGATTGTGAGATTCTTAAATCTTAGAATTTATCAGTTGTGTCAGTCAGGGTCCAGTCAGGAGACAGAAACCACACCAGTAAAAACTTAATATAAAGAATTATTAATTAGTAACAGAAGATTAACCACTGAGGGGTAAAGAGAACTCTAAAGAATATAGGAATAGCAAATACAGAGATAAGTCACTTCCTAGGATGGAGCAAAATACCCAAGGAAGGAACAAACTTGGAAGAGGTCTTCCTCATAAGGCTGAGGCTTAGATCTCATTGAAGATAGTATAGTGTGAAATTGGCATGGTATAGAAGTTTGCTGCAGGCTGGCAAGCAGGGAACTGCCTTCTGGGGTGTGTTTGAGACTCACTGGGAAGCTCCTAAGGTGCTGCTGAAACTCACTAGGAAGCTACCCTTTGTGGTGCTGGTGTAACTTTCTGGGAACCACATGCAGACATACTGGTGAAAATCCCTGGAAGGTAAGTGCCACTAGTTGTCCCAGCTCTCAGTGGAAAGGGTGCTTTACTGGGTGTCCCAAAGGCTGCTAGCAGCCACATGCCACAGGAGCAAGAAGGAAAAAGCACACTGGGCCAAGGAGCACAAGCTCCTTTCTCCTGCAGTGTCCCTCCAGTAACTTTTGACAAAGCTTAAGTGTGCCATGTGGCACAAGAGAAATGTTTACAGGACCCAGCTGCAGTACCATAAAGCAGGTCAAAGAAGAGTGCGTTGGGGGATGAGAACTTTAACAGATACGGGGCTATTCCAATTTTTTAAATTTCTTAGGATGTCAGTTTTGGCAGTTTGTATCTTTTAAGGAATTTGTCCATTTCATCTAAGTTGTCTAATTTATTGACATAAAATTGTTTAAAATATTCTCTTATCATTTTAATGTCTATAAAACGTTTGTGATATGGCCAATTTGTGCTTTCTCTTTTTTTATCTTTATTGGTCTAGTTAGTGTTTCATCAATTTTATTTACCTCTCAAAGAACGAGGTTTTTGGTTTCTTAGATTTTTTTCTGTTGTGTCTTTGTTTCCTATTTCATTCATTCCTGCTCGTACCTTTATTACTATATTAATTCTTCTACTTTGGGATTAAATTTGCTCTTATTCTAGCACCTTAAGATATAAGCTTAGATCTTTGATTTTATATCTTCGTTTTTAATATAAGCTTTTAACACTAAAATTTTCTCTAAGTACTGATTTAGCTGCATCTCACATGTTTTGATATTCATGGTTTATTTTCATTCAGTTCAAAATGTTTTCTAATTTATCTTATAATTTTTTGACCTTTGTGTTAATTAGAAGTTTGATGTTTAATTTTAAATATTTGAAGATTTTCCAGATTTTGTCATTTAGATTTAACTTAATTCTGGATGTGCTGGGTTTCATTTCAACTATGTTAAATGTGTTTGGACTTGTCATATGACCCAGTTTGTCTTAGTCAATGCACCCTTAAAAATAATTTGCCTTCTGCAGCGATTGGCTGTGTTTTACAAATATTAGTTAGGTCATATTGGTTGATAGCATTAAGATTTCTATGTATTTACTAATTTTCTCTCTACTCGTTCTATTAATTACTAAGAGAGAAGAGTTAAAATCTCCAAATACAATTATGCGTTTTCTGTTTCCCCTTTCAACCTAACAGGTTGATTTTTCTGGGGCTTTCTAGCTCTAGGATAGCTCTAGTCTTAAGATGTGGAATTCCCTAGGAGTTGAATGTGTTCTCACCACAGTAGTTGTTCAGATCTTGAACATCTTTCAGCCCTCTGAGAATTTTGATAGTTGTTCATCTCACAGGTCCCTGCTAACTATTCTTTCCCTGGTTATTCTTTGCCTGGCCCAAGAGGTTTCGCATTATGAATATGTAGGTGAGAGTCAAAGACACAAACAGACACCCCCTAAGATTCCTGGACCTCTTTTTCGGTATAGCTCCCTTCTCTCAGATACTCTGCACTGCGGATTTCAGGTGCTGTAGCCTCCTTGAACTCTGATCTTTATCTCCACAGCTCTACAAGGCCCTTAAACTCTGTAATTCCCCCCCTTGCATTGGAATCTGGTAAATGGCTCCAGGCAGAAGTTGGGGATCATAGAGTTCCCCTCATTTACTTCCCCTTTTTCAGGGATCACAGTTTTGGACTGCCTGTTGTCTACTCTCTAAAACAGTAGTTTACAGTGGGAAGACTGGTCCAGTTCCAGTTGTTATTTTCTCAAGGCTGAAAATGGAACTCTGCACTCATCTACTTTAATATCTAGCCATCATGAACCTTTTTTGACATCTTTTAATGTTAATACAGAAGGCTTATCTAGATTACTTTAAAATGAAGTAAAATCCATTTGTAAAAAAATTATTTCACTCGATGAAAGCCATTTTGCCAGGGTGAAAATGTACAAGGCATTAGATGATCATCTTTCAGTATGAGAAACAATAGGTCCCTGACTTACAATGGTTGGACTTAGGATTTTTTTTTTTTCAGCTTTAGGAAGGTGTTAAAGTGATATGCATTTAGCAGAAACTGCACTCTGAATTTTGATGTTTCCCCAGGCTAGTGATACGTGGTGTGACGCTAGGTAACAGCAGTGAGCCGTAGCTCCCATTCAGCCACGTGATCACGAGGGTAGACAACAGGTACTCTATGGTGTACTCTGTTGCTGGTGTTTTTGGTATGATTTTGCCCAACTGTGGGCTAATGTAATTAGCATGTTTAAGGTAGGCTAGGCTAACCTGTGATGTTTAGTAGGTTAGGGATATTAAATGCATTTTCGACTTAACAATGTTTTCAACTTTCAGTGGATTTACCTGGATGTAACCCCATCGTAAGTTGAGGAGCATCTGTAATTTGAACTATCATGACTTTGATGCTGTTTCAGGTGGTAGCTTAATCTTTTCAAGTAGCTTTGAGCTATTTGGATATAGAGAATGTATCTTATACTTCTACATCCCCTGTATTGCTGCATATGCATTAATATAGATGGTCATCAAGGGCTTGAGTTTTGATGAGCTTTGATTTGGTAGACTGTGCTTACAGAAGACTACCAGTGCCCAGGAATTATATTTATTGAAGTAGATCCATCAGAGCCTCTAGAAGAAACTACTTTGTAAGTTGCCAGAGTTACTTTACACACCTAACAGTAATACCTGGAAAAGCACCATGTAAAAGTGTTGAACTTGAGTCCTAAGATCTGGGTTGAATGCCAGACCTACTACGTATTTATATGGCTTTGGTTGAATCATTGAAGTTGCTGCTTCTATAAAACAGTTAGGCTGGATGATCACTGAGACAGCTTCCATCTCTTAGTCTGTAATGCTGATGGTGTGACTTACAGATCTGCATTTCTTTTATTTAATTCAAGTCTTTAACTAGGTCAGTTGCTCACCAGAAGAGGTGATTTTTTTTCTAGATCAATAAGGTTTGTGACTTATTATTTCTCATACTGAAAGATGGTCATATGATGCCCTGTACATTTTCACCCTGGCAAAATGACTTCATCAAGTGAAATAATTTTGCAAATGGAATTTACTTCATTTTAAAGTAATCTAGATAAGCCTATGGCAGATTCCGTTCCTCTAGATATATAACCTACCTGAAGAGGACCATCTTTTATCACTCTCATAGGTCTATTGGTAATATTTTAAACTATCATGAGGCCCAAGCATTGTGATGTGACAGACTAGAATTGAGGCAGAAGGCATGATTTAGAAATCATCATGTTCTTCAGTCTTTACTCATAGGTGTATTCTTCCTAACACTGATTTTTCTTACATTTTGTTAGTATTTTACATTCACTTGAAAGAAAGCCTAGTTTTCTTTGTATGTCAAAAGTTTTACAGTGTTATAATATTATTCAAATTATTCATATTATTCTGAAGACAGCTTTTCTGCTTAATTTAAGGCCATAGATAATTTGAAATTGTTCTAAAACGCTTCCCGCCCCTCCCTCCTCTTCCTCCCCCTCCTCCTCCTCCCCTTCCACCCTCTCCTTCCTTCTGCAATAAGACTGAGCTTGATGCTCCATAGAATTGATAATTATTATTGAACTATGAAAAATACAAACACTTTGAGGGATTGTGGAAGATTATTGGGCAAGAAATTTGAAGTGATTTTGTTCTACCAGGGTATTTATAGTTTTCACGTTCACTAGGGGAGGAAAATGTTATAGAATTAAGTGATTTGAAGATGATACTGAAGGGACAGTTTATTACTTTCTGCATAGGTTTAACGGATTGCACTAATTAATGTTTTTGAATTGTGTAGTATATATTTAACACAATGTGGGTAGTGTTTTAAAGACCATGTTAAAGATTTTATATGTGAGGTAGTCTCATGTGCTTTGGGAATCAGCATAGACTTTGGCATCTGTGATTTTGTTGCAGTGGATTTGCTGCTGTATTCAATGAACAGGTTGTCAGCCGCTCAACTGGAGACCCTACTAGACACCGGCAGAAGATACACGTTCTTTTAATGTAGGTAAATGATGACGTAACTTCCCTGTGTGTTGATGGCTCTTCGGTGTGGGGGACACAATGGCATACTCCCAGGTAGGGTTGCACAGTTTCTGGCCCTGAAGGCTCACAAGGATTCTTGGAGTCAGATGCACTACTGTTGCGCCACAAGGCCTCTCTGACACAAGGATTCTTAACTGTAAACTTATGCTACCTGATGGGGCTGCGAATATGGTCAAGCGTTTTGCAGGTGGGAGGCTTCAGGGTGTGGCTCCCCTCCTGCCTCTTTGCAATTGTTCTGGAGACTCTAGCCATGTGCTCGACTAATCCCTAGCTATAACTGGTAACAATCCCAGAACAATTTGAGAATTTACTGCAAGACTGGGTGAATTAAAGGTCAGTTTCTCAGGGATAGCCCCTGCTATGGTTTGGATATAGTTTGTTTTTCCCCACCAAATCTCGTGTTGAAATTTGATGCCCAGTTTGGTGGTATTGGGTGGTGGGGCCTAGTGGGAAGTGTTTGGGTCATGGGGACAGATTCCTCCTAAAGGCTTGGTGCCATTCTCCTACTAGTTAGTTCTTGCTCTTGCAAAACTGGAATGGATCAGTCCCTGTGACGGTGGGTTTTTATAAAGCCACGATGTCCCTCAGGTTTGTCTCTCTTCACATGTGCCTGCTTCACCTTGGACCTTCTTCGCCATGTTACAAATTACCCAGCCTCACATATTCCTTCATAGGAACATGAAACAGATTAAGACAGCCCCCCTCACCCCTGTTGCTCCTACACACTGACTGTCTGGAAGTTTCTTCCCACACACGCTTTAGGACAGATTTACATAGACTGTGACTATCTTTGCAACTAAGGTTTGCAAATAAAACTAAGATGCTGTGATGGCTAATTTTATGTGTTAACTTGGCTAGGCCAAGGTACTCAGATATTTGGGCAAACGTTTTAGATGTTTCTGTGAAGGTGGTGCTTTTTGGATGAGATTAATATTTAAATCAGTACACTTTGAGTAAAGCAGATTACCCTTCATAATATGAGTGGACTTCATCCAATCAGTTGAAGGCTTCAATAGAAAAAGATTGATCTCTCCAAGCGAGGAGGAATTCGGCAAGTGGGCAGTCTTTGTACTCAGATTGCAATCGGTCTCCAGCCTGCTGGCCTACTCTGCAGATTTTGGACTTGCCAAGCCTCTTTCTTTCTCTCTGTCTGTATCTCTGTCTCTCTCTCCACACATACACACACATACACACACAACACACACACACACACACACCCCTCTTGGTTGTGTTTTCTCTGGAGAACCCTGACTAATACAGATGTCTTTATCATAGAAGTGCATCTTGAATTTCTTAAAAGAAAGTATGTAA
Organism: Indri indri; assembly: GCA_004363605.1. Taxonomy (NCBI): domain Eukaryota; kingdom Metazoa; phylum Chordata; class Mammalia; order Primates; family Indriidae; genus Indri; species Indri indri. The sequence goes on from RJWJ010004458.1 coordinate 66,607, forward strand.
AATCTTCTATTTGGAATACTGCATTACATTTTCTAATAAAAGTGTAACTTTCTTAGAGTGTAAAGATTTTTGGCTGTTTTTGCAGAGGGTAGAAGATTACATGGGAAATCTTCAGTGATCATAAATATTTGTTGAATGAATGTTGAACGAAAAGCTTACAATAATCTAACTGTGATGATATTTTTTTCCCTAGACTGAAGGGTGTGAGAATCATTAATTTAATCCTCTAAAGAAAAAGCTTATGGCTTGCTGGGTTATGGTGATATTTAACTAAAAATTTTGTTTTACAAATAATGACTTTAAAAAATTTCTCTTTTACATGTTTCAGTAGCATTTTATTTTCAACATATTCCTTTTGTTTACTGATGTGCATTAGAGGAAAAGGGGCTTGCCCCTTCCCGTTTAGGGAGACTTGCTGGAAAGACCAATTTACATGTCATTGACCGGAATTTAGTAGAAATCTAGCCAGAGAGTCGCATGGGAGACTGAGAAATAAGGTCTTTCAGCTGGGCACATTGAAACTTCAAATAAAACTGGGGTTTAGTTACTAAGGAGGAAGGGGAAAACAGGTGTTGCTCGGGGCAGGCAACTAGCAGCCTCTGCCACAGTGTGCCTATTTTTGTTAATGTTATTTAAAATCTCAATCGGTGGCAAAGGATTTTGCCTAGTTGTTTTCGGTACTAATATAATAAAGCTGGCAGACCTGAATCATCCCTGTTTTTAGGGAAAAAATAAAACACACACACACCTAAAATTATTGAGAAATGTTACAGCTGTCAGAGATCTTAAAAATAATTGGACACTGATACTTCATTCTGCAGAGGAGGAAATCAAGCCCAGAGAGGTGAAGTGACCGAGGTGGAAGTTAAAAGCACTGGGAAGACTTCCTGAGAGCAGAAAGGTGGTCATCGCAGGCTGTGTCTACACGCCCATCACCCTCATTATTGCAAATTTAATCAAAGAAAGCTGTCCAGCCCTTCAGTGCCTCATAGTTTCTTTCCTTCAAACTCAACTGTACAAATACCTACCATTTGGGAATCTGCATTCTAAAGTAAAAGTTTGCAGATTCTTGCTGTACCACTTACACTGCTTATTTTTAGCAGCGACTGGATTGTTCCCACTCTTAGCATCTTGAAATAATAATAGTGGGCATTTATCGGGAATTAGTTTGTAAGCTCCACGGAAGTAGGGGTCAAGCTTGATTTCACGCACCACTGTGTCTGTGGTGCCTAGTATAGCCCTTGATGTGGAATATTTAATGCAACAAATAAATAGCTGTTGGTTGAGTAGACATAGTGTTTATGGGGTGGCAGACATTGTGTTAAGCACTTTTCATGAGTTATCTCATTTCATCCTCGTAACAACCCCATGAGGTAGATAATGTTTGAAACTAAAATTTGAAAACGTGCCCAAGAATACAAACACAATGACTGTTGGGACCTTGGACTAGTCTGTCTGACTCCATCCTGAGTTACTAGGGAAGCTGGACATTTTGGGATTGCCACTGACTATCATATGAAATGAATAAAACTACTCTTGGATTAATTATGAGGAATTTAAAAAGCCTAACTTGGTTGACATGTTATCCAGCACTAAAGATAAGTTAATTAGCCTTACAAAAAAACAGAAGAAAAAGATAGGAAAAGGCTGACCTCTTAGCTCAGACAAAGATAAATGGGTATTTTTTTTTGGCGAGAGGGGTGGGGTTGAGTTGCAGGATAGTTATTCAATAAAGTTTCTACCTTGTTTGAGATTTGAGAGACTTTCTTCTGAGTGTGTGTTTAATTCAAAAATACCATCCTGTAGTGTTATCACATCTAGATCATGGACAAAAGACATTGGATCTTACTCCTGGGATCTTAGGATTTATTTCCATGGTTCCAAGTCTTTTTCAAAGGAAATGGTGAATCTGTGTAGAGCAGAGGTGAGCTGCAGGAACTGCGTTTTTGTGGCTTCTGGGTCTCTGGCACTGCTTCTCCACCTCCATTGGAAGGGGACTTTTTTTGTGTTTTGTTTTGTTTTTTTATATTTGTTTGTTTTTTTTCCCCTGAGGTATTTCTAATGCCAGACCCTGTCTTAGGTGAAAATGATGTGATCCTGTGTCTCAGAACCCTGTAGAGAGTTTTTGAGCTTTTGTGTCTAGAACAGAATCCCTATAGCAGACCTGTGGGTCTGACTTGGTCTAGGGCCCAAGTGTCTTAGTGGGCCAGCTAGATGTGGGCTAGAGACCACGTGGCCATATTCCTCTAAAGACTTTGGTTCTTTTTCTCCTGCTGTATTTCTAGAACCTAGTTGTTCTCAACTCTGGGCACGCATTAGAATTATCTGAGGAGACTTAAAATGTTGTTGCTTGGGTTCTACCCCAAAGAATCTGATTTGATGGATTTGGGGAGGAGTCAAAGGATTGGTATTTATTTTAGAAACACCCCGCATAATTCTGGTGTGTAGTCAGGATTGAGAGCCATTCTCGGAGCCTCACAAGCTTCCTGTCCCAGAAACCATTATTTTCCTTTACCTTTTCCCCTCTCCCTGTGTCCTGACTTATCTAGCACAAGGGCTTCTGCTTCTGTTGGGTGGTATTTCTAAGGACTGTCAAAGACTGCGCATTAGACTGAGGTTGGGAGGGCAGGTAAGGGGAAGCTTCTGGGAAGAGCATGAAGTGAGGTATTAATAGATATAACAATGAATGATTTTTCTTTTTACTTGAAAGTCAATAAACTTGAGAAAAGAAACAATAAAAACTAAACAGGTATGAACTAGAAAAGTTTTATAGTTTTTCTGTAACTGGTAAATCCAAATGCAGATAATCTGTTAACAAATTAAAGAATTAGGCTAAATGAATGCTTTTCTAAGAAAAGGCTTTAATAAAACTGAAAGAGAACTGAAAAAAAAAATGAGAATGACCAATTATTCTGGAAGAAATTGAGCCTGTTGTCAATAAAACATCAAGCACAGTTTCCAGTTGGATAATTTTAAGTTATTGAAGATCAGATGGTTGTTAGGCTGTTTAAAAGTGTTCTAGAACAGAGAAAGAGAAGTGAACCTTCTGAGTTGTCTTTATGTCACATGCACAACATTAATATATAAGAGTGAGTGAAGGTAGCACTTAAAAACCATTAGCTATGCAATTTAATCTTTCCTAAGACTATTGATATGAAAATCCCAAATAAAGTGCAAGCAAATAGAATCTAGCAAGGAGTAAAAGGTTAGCACCATAGCCAAGTAAGTTTCATTTTAACAAATCAAAGATGGATCAATAGTGGAAATCTGCTAATGTAATTCTCTATATTGAGGGGGAAAGGAGAGGGGAAAGTGTTGATTTCAATAGATGTGGCAAAGGCAGTTGATAAAAATCAACGCATATACTGGATAAGAAGTAAAATGGTAATATTAATAGATTGTATTTGGGTACGTTCCATGAGTTATTTCCATTATGCTTAATGATGAAAACACTAGAACCATATTTTCAAGTTAGAAATAGATGAGGATATAGTAATGACCACTATTATCTAACAAATGTAACAAGAAATTTAGAGTACCAAGTGAACAGTGCTTTCTGTGTGCCTTATAAATCATTTCATCCTCCAATAGTCCTGCAAGAGAGATACTATTATTCCCATTTTACCAATGAGAAAACATCACAGAGAAGTAACTTGCCCAAGGTCACACTGCCCAGAAGTGGCTGAGCTGGGATTTGAGTCTCTGCCTATATTGCCCCTGTAGGAAGAAAACTTATAATAGGAAACATGAATAAATGGAGTTCGAAAGAAAATTTTGTACAGATGGCATTTTCTCTAAGTTTCTTTTTTTAATGAATTATGTTATACTCCAATTGTAATTCCAATAAGATTTTCTTGACTTGAAGAAATGATTCTAAAGTTTGTCTAGAGGAATCAATAGTCAAGAACAGTCAGAAAAATTCTGTAAGAAATATAATAAGAAAGGACTTAAAGTTATGGTAATATGGTAAGCACAGTAATGGCCCAGGAATAAGCAAAAAAAAATGTAAGGCAGACTAAGGCTAACAGGTCAAATATGGCCATGCCCAGCGTTTAGATATCATCTTCGGCTACTTTCATACTAGAGCAGCAGAGTTGAGTAGTTGCAACCGAAACCATGTGGCCGGCAAAGCCAAAAAAGTTTACACTTTTTGTCCTTTACGGAAAGAGTTTGCCAATCCCCGGCATGGAATAAAATCCACATTTAAGTGGCTATAGAGGACATTAAAAAATCAGTGGGACTATTGGTTATGGCAGTTGTCTTATTCTGCAGCACAAATTGTAAATAGTAATAGCAATAATGAAAGAAAATAGCTTTTATAAACTTGCGAAGAACAAATTTTTCCAGGGTTGCTATAAACTAGGAACCATAAGGAAAGAATTTTAAAATATGACTACAAACAAAAACTATTTAAATGGCAGAGGAGCAGTGAAAACAGTATTGATAGACAAATGGCAAACTTGGAAAAATATTCCTAAGACGTGTTTAGCATGGTTTATCATTAGTGGTCAGGGTTCAGTTACAGATTATAGAACCCACTCTGGCTCTTAAGGCAGGAAAGGATTTAATGTGCAGGATTAGGTGATTACCAAATAGTTGGAAGAACCAAAGGAGATTCCAGAGCTGGTTCACCAAAGAGGCTGCTAAGGACGCTGCTGTCTCCTCTGCATTGGGTGGCAGGGTCACAGCTGTAAGCCAAGGATCAGGAAGCTGTGGCCAGAACTGTTGGTTAATGAGCCTCACTGAGCCCATGGCAGCAAAAGTGAACACCGTATTTGCCTCCCAGGTTGCTTTCTCTCAAAGCTCCTACCATTGTGTCCAAGTGGTGGAACAACATCACATTTGAAACCTTAGCTGTGAGGGAGTTTGGAAAATGTAATTTTTACCTCTTCTGGAACAGGAGAAATTTAGGGCAGGTGCTGAAAGAGCCAATTTACTGTCCATAACTATGCATACTGGCATGTCCATAGGGAGAGCTGTGAAAAGTAAACCAGGAAAAGATGAGCACCCTAATTTAAAAAACAGGCAAAGGAGAAAGACAAGTAACTCAAAAGAAGAAAATCAAGATGTCAATAAAAAAGAAAGGCTGTTCAACCCTAGCATAGAAAGAACTGCAACTGAAATCATCAATGACAGATCTGGTATTGTCAAGAATGTGTGAGATGAAGCACTTTAACACCCCCTTAAAGTCAGACAACCTTTGTAATCCTTTGTAAAGGGCCAAGTAAACCCTCTGACTTAACAATCTTACTGCAAGGAGTGCCCGATAGGGAAGGAGATAACCTCACGAGGTTAACAATTAGAGCTCTGTTCAAGAGTTTCTATCGGAGTATTGCTTATGGTTGCAAAGTATTGCAAATAATCTAATTGCCCATCAAAAGGGGACTGAGTAAAGAAATTATGGTACTTTATACCACAAAAATACCATACTGTTTTTGAAAAAGTATGGTACTGTTCAGAGAGAGGTGTCACGTGGCAGTGAAATGCACAGACCTTGGAACCAGAGTGCCTGGACCTGAATCTCAATTCTACCACTTACCAGCTGTGTGATCTTGGAACTTAGTCTTTCAATGCATCACTTTAGCTATTTGTAAAATAGAGATAATAACAGCAAAATAGGTGTGATAACATACTATAACTTGGCTGGGGTTTTATGAGAATCAAATGAAGTAATGCAATGCCTCCTTTTCAACTCTCAATAAATATTAGATGTTATCATGTTTGTTGCTAAAGATTAATGACCATGGCATGACATTTTAAGTAATAAAGCAAGGTTTCAAATGATCATGTACAGTTTGATCCCATTTTATATAGAAAGCAGTGTATGTATGAGCATACATAAATAATTGACAGAGGCAACAGCAGAATTTTCCAGAGTGTGTTCGAGATATTAACAGAGGTGCTCTTTGAATGGAATTTCATGTGATATTTGTGTACGTATGTTTATGATGTGCCATGTAGTGTTTTTTAAAAACTATTTTAAAAAGTTATGTAAAACAAAAGGCCAGAGTTTAAATTTCCTCCTTTTAATATTTTTACTAAAGTAAGACATAACCCACAACTGGAAGACAGGGCTCCAAGGTCCCTGAAGAGAAGCTGAGAGTGTCAGCCAAGTTTGGAAACTCACTGTACCGCGGCAGGGAGCCCGGGGTCTCCTAGCAGGAGTCAGGCACCAGCTCAGATCACCATGGCAACCACAAGGAAATTTGAATAAGGAGTTTTGCAGGAAGAAAGTGCCTCTCTTCATCACTAAGGGCATAAACATAAGAAGCTTTTAATTTTAATTTTTTGACAGCAACTCTCCATTCCCAAAGTCCCAGAGCAAGAATTCCAATCCTTTAACCATAGGTCCAAACAACAATCGGATGATTTGGCGTATAAACTGTCTTCATAAACAGTCCTCTCTGGCAGATTTTTCTTGTTCTGATGACCTGTGGTGTCTATGGAGATTATTGTTTAATAAGCGTGTTGGAAATGAGGCATCCACATGAGTGGTGCCCTCTTCAAAATAGAATTAGCAGATCTTTGAGTTATTTGGAAGTTGCACTGGAGCCTGGATGAGGTGGGATCCCTCACTTCTGCAGCTCTGACCGGCGATGGTTTAGCTGCTGCCAGACCCCTCTAGTGACATGTCCTCGGAGACATGTCTTTGTTGTAGGAGAGTTATCATCGTTAGAAATGATTTGTTTTGAGCCCCAAATATGCCTTTCTAGACCTTCCACCAACTGATTGTAATTCTACATCAGGATCAACTCTAAGAAACTCTAATTCTTGTTCCACTTCAAAGCCCTTCAAATAGATAAAGGTCACTGCCATTGACCATTTTGGGGAGTGATGTTTATTGTCTGACAGGGTGTTTGAGGAATTCTTAGGTACTAGCGTTGTAAAAATGAATCAGACACACCTCATTTTATAGTTTCATTCCAAAACCGAATGTTGTTTAACCTCGCCTCCCTTCAACATTGTCCTTCTGATCTAGTTATTCTTCAAAAATCAAATATTATGCCTCTGGGTTTCCTGGCTCTTGTAAGAGAATTGCTTCCTCTGTGGCCGCGCCTTCCCTCTGTGGTGTGAGAGTTTGTTTTCAGATCCATCGATTTCCTTAGACCAGTAGTCACTCAAGGGAGGGTGGGGGCACAATTGTCTCTAATTCTCAAGTGCTGATCCTGCTCTGGGACTTGATAAATGCTGAATGTATGGTGTGGCTGGTCCAAGGGACAGCGAGACAAGGCTCCTATACCTGGTACTCTACTAGGGCAGCCTACAATGATACGCATTTCTTGATCTGTTAGTAGTGCCTTAATCAGTTTGGGCTGCTATAACAAAGTGCTATATAGACTGGGTGGCTGAAACAATAGACATTTATTTCTTGTGGTTCTGGAGGCCAGGAGATCCAAGATCAAGGTGCCTGCAGATCCTGTGTCGTGGGAAGGCTCTCTTCCTGGCTTGTAGCCTGCTGCCTTCTCCCTGTGTCCTTGCAAGGTGAAAAGAGACAGAGATGCAAGCTCTCTGGTGTCTCTCCCATCACGGGGGCTCCATCCTTGTGACCTCATCTAAACATAATCACCTCCCAAAGGCCCCACCTCCAACTAGCATCACATCGGGCATTACAATTTCAGCATGTGGATTTGGGGGAGGGGACACATTCAGTCTGTAGCAGTGAGCTTGTGGTTCAGCCGCTGAGAGGCCTAGGTTGTCCTCTTTTACCAAGAGCGATGTCGTAGAGCTTTGAGAGCTCCACCCACAGGCACAGAGGGGCCTCCTGGAGCTCTACCCAGCCTTTCAGTGCAGTATTGTTGAATTTTGATGCTCTAATCCATCTTGATCTTGAGCTGTTAAAAATGGTATAGCAGGCTGGTATCAGGTATGGATGGAGTGGGATCTCTGCCCCTGAGAATTGCCTGCAAAGCCCCGCAGCTGAGACTTAAAGGCGCACCCCATGTGCTGAGTTCAGAGACGTGTCAGCGGTTGGGCTTTAGGAACAACACCAGTTAGAGAACTGGCCCTATCCCTGTTGCCCTAATACTCCCTGGATGGAAGACGCTGATCTCCCCTGATGGAGAGAAAAAAGTAGCTTCTTGGGGAGAGCGTATTTTTAGTTAAGAGACTATTTCTTTTGCTCTTCTTCCCAAAATAAGGAGTAGGAGGCCCCCAAATCCACAGAGGGTGCCTGAACCATTCCCATCTCTACTAGTTTGGGAACTAGTGGTTGTCTGTTGTCTCCTCCGTCCAAGTGGTGACACTTCTGGAGTGTGGAGACAGGGTCTGTTGAGAGAAGGCGGAGCCCAGAGACGGTCCTGGTGAAGCTGTCTGCACTACCACCACGGGCATGGCAGAGACACATGAGCATCCTATGGTTCTAGAGGATGGCCCAGAGGGAGCGGCTGTCCATCTTACAGGTCTCCCAAAAGGAGAGTTACCTACTAGGAAAGGGAAGTATCCTTGGGTGGGCGGTGGTGCTGAGGAGGTAGGTAAAACACAAACCCAGCCGGGTTTCTGTGGTGGGGGCCGTGCAGCCAGGAGGCGCTGAAGACCACTCTCCCTCATAAGAATCCACAAATGTGTTCCTTAGAGTCCATTTGAATCCCTGTCACATAGAAGGGACTGATGTCTAGGAAGGGATAAACAAAGAAATAGAGGCAACTAACAGAACGGGGCTGGCAGTTTGGCCGCAGGCAGCTTGGCGGTGGGCACGTGGGCCACCTCTTTCTGAACTCCTGCCCCAACACCACAGCAGTAGAACTGGAAACAGGGAGCAGATGGGGGCAGCAGGGCCCAAGTCTAGCCTGCCCTGTGGGGAGGGCTTTGAATCAAATACGAGTTTGAAGAGCTAAAATGAAGACAGATCTTTAAGAACTGGAATTATTTTGTTTTAATAATTGAAAGCGGGGGGGGGGGGGAGAAAAATGGCGGAGTTAAGGCAGCCTCCTGGTTCCCTACCTCCAGAGAAAGAGATGTAGATCTCAGTCTGCTACACACGACCGGATCTCTCTCCTGCAAAAACAGCGAGGTGAATCGGTGGAGATTCAGTGGGGGACACACAAATCTGGAAAAAGAATAAGGCCAATGGGAGATTGGAATGCAAAACCTGGAAAGCGCGGACAGACAATAGAGAGTGGAGCGTGAGATGGCGGCGCCAGCCGGGTCAGTAAGTGCACCGGGATAAGTCCCTCACAAGACAGTCTAGCTTCCCCACAGACTTACAAGCCCACCGAGAGGCAGGGGCTTGTGTGAAGTGGATGTAGAATTGTGTCAGGAAACGTGGGG
>RJWJ010004459.1:0-75865 GCA_004363605.1 Indri indri
TGGGATTAGAGAGGACATGACAGGTTCTCCTCCAGACATGTTGACTTTGGGATGTATATATGACATGGCAGTGTGTATGCAGGTTGGAAATTCAGGGGAAAAAACTACATATGTGTTTGAGATTGATTTGCATATAGCTGGGTTATTAAGTCAAAGGAATGGATGACCTTGTCCTGGGAAAGTGTGTAGAATTCTCTTTAGGAGAAGAGAATCTATGACAGAATTTAAGGGAACACCAACATAGGCACTAGAAAAATATCCCAAAGCAGATTAATAGGAAATGGTCATAGAGGTAGAAAGAAACCCAGGAGAGTGTGGCACAATAAGTGTCAGGAGAAGAAAGTGTTTTAAAAAGGTGTGATTGCATAATAGTTGCAAATGTTTCAACAGTTTCAATAGAGGATGGGGCAGAAATCTGATTATAGTGGATTAAGTAGATGGGGGGTGGGGGTAAAATAAAAAGTAGAAGCAAGGCTATAGTAATTAAAACAGCTTGGTACTGACACAAGAACAGGGACGTTGACCAGTGGAACAGAACTGAGAACCCAGATATAAAACCATCCTCATATAGCCATCTAATCTTTGACAAAGCAGACAAAAACATACACGGGGGAAAAGAATCCTTATTCAATAAATGGTGCTGGGAAAACTGGATAGCCACATGTAGAAGACTGAACCAGGATCCACACCTTTCACCTCTCACAAAAATCAACTCACAGTGGGTAACAGACTTAAACCTAAGGTGTGAAACTATTAGAATTCTAGAAGAAAACATTGGGAATACTCTTCTAGACATTGGCCTAGGCAAAGAATTTATGAAGAAGACCCCAAAGGCAATCACAGCAACAACCAAAATAAATAAATGGGACCTGATCAAATTAAAAAGCTTCTGTACAGCCAAAGAAACTGTCACAACAGGAAACAGACAACCTACAGAATAGGAGAAAATTTTTGCATGCTACACATCCGATAAAGGGCTGATAACTAGAATTTATTTAGAACTCAGGAAAATCAGCAAGAATAAATCAAACAACCCTATCAAAAAGTGGGCAAAGGACATGAACAGAAACTTTTCAAAAGAAGATAGGATAATGGCCAAGAAATGTATGAAAAAATGCTCAACATCTCTAATCATCAGGGAAATGCAAATCAAAACCACAATGAGATATCACTTATCTCCAGTGAGAATGGCCTTTATCAAAAAGTCCCAAAACATAAATGTTGGCGTGGATGTGGAGAGATAGGAACACTCATACACTGCTGGTGGGACTGCAAACTAGTGCAACCTCTGTAGAAAGCAATATGGAGGTACCTTAAAGAGATACAAGTAGATCTACCATTTGATCCAGCAATCCCATTACTAGGATCTACCCAAAATAATAAGACATTCTATAAAAAAGATGTCTGCACTAGAATGTTTATAGCAGCACAAATCACAATTGCAAAGATGTGGAAACAACCCAAGTGCCCATCAATACATGAGTGGATAAATAAAAGTGGTATATGTATACCATGGAGTACTATTCAACTATAAGAAAGAATGGTGATATAGCACCTCTTGTATTTTCCTGGATAGAACTGGAACCCATTCTACTAAGTGAAGTATCCCAATAATGGAAAAATAAGCACCACATGTACTCACCAGAAAATTGGTTTCACTGATCGACACCTAAGTGCACATATAGGAATAACATTTATTAGGCATCAGGCAGATGGGAGGGGAGAAAAGGGGATAGGTATATACATACATAATGAGTGCTATGCATACCATCTGGGGGATGGACATGCTTGAAGCTCTGACTCGGGGAGGGGGGCAAGGGCAACATACGTAACCTAAACATTTGTACCCCTTAATATGCTGAAATAAAGAAAAAAGAAAAAGTAAAAAAAAAAAATGAGAAAAGATTTATAAAGATGGTAGAATAGGACTTTCCAGTGCTTGTCCCCCAAGTGAAATGTTAATTTGAACAACTTCCCATCCATAAATGAAAATACCATCACAAGAATTAAGGAAACCAGGTAACAGATTATAGCACTTGGGTGTAGCACAGAAATAAGAAAAGATGCACTGCTAAAGGTAAGAAGGACAGTTTTGAATTACCTGTGTCACCCCTTCACTAAACATATGCAGCCCAGTGGAAAGAGATACCCTCCCATTTGAGGAAGGTGAGGGAAATGAGTACCAGATTTTGCACTGGACCCCAATACTGGGCCCCATCCGAGTAAAATCCAGTGCCAGGGAGGCCACCATAGCCCCAGACTGCAAGCTGGTACCTACAGACTGAGCCTCCAGGCCTATCCTGGTGCCAAGATGGATCCCACAGCCCCAGGCTTCAGGCCCCAGCATTAGGTTGGCAACCCTGGCCTTAGGCACCAGTCTGATACCCACAGACAGAAGCTCTAGCCCTTCTCAGTGCCAGGTTGGCCTCTGTGGTCCACACTCCAGATCTAGCAGACCCAGGGACCAGGCTTGTCCCAGGAGACCCCAGCACTAGACTAACTACCATAGACCCAGACTTCAGTACCACCCCTGTGGACTAAGGTTCCAGGCCAGCCACCACAGCCCCAGGACCAAAGCCAGTACCTACATACCCAGCCTCCAGCCGAGACCCAGGCTCCAGGCCTTTCCCCAAATTCCTAGGCTCCAGGATAGCCCCTGTGGTTCTAGGCACTAGGGTAGCACCCATTGACCCAGATTCCAAACTTGTCCCAGGACCAGGTTGGCTTTAGGCTCCAGTGGATTCAGGGTCCAAGCCTGCTATAGAAAACCCAGGGACCAGTCTCACCCCACTAGACTCCAGTGTCAGACTGTCTCCTGCAGACCAAGATTCCAGAACCACTTACACAGACCCAGGCTTTAAGCCACACACCACAGACCGAGCAACTAGGCCTGCCCCCATGGACTCAGACTCAAGGCCCACGTCAGTGCCAGGACAGCCCATATGGACCCAAGCTTCAGGCCAGCCCCTGAAAATACAGGCTTAAGGTCCATTCTCATGGACCCAAGCTTCAGCACCACACCCTCCCCCCAGACCCAATCAATAGGTTCACCACAGGGGATCTAGGCTCCAAGCTTCAGGCCCAAACCTACAGACCCAGGGTCCATGCTCACCCTCCTGCTGACCTAGGCAACAGGTCAATTTGCCCAAAGACTCCAGCAGCAAGCCCACCCATGGACCATGCCAGACAGCTTTCCCAGAGTTTCTGGATGGGCTTATTGGGTAAAGGTCTTACCCAGAGAAATCCAATATGTAAAAACTAGAATAAGTCTCTACTTCTTCAAATATACCAACATCGATGTAAGATAAGAAATATGAAAAGCCAAGAGACATAACACAACCAAAAGAATACAATAATCTTCTAGTAGCTGCCTATTTGTACAAAACTCAAACCATTTTTCCTTTACTCTCACACCACAATAATCAATACAGAAGAAGATTTCTGGGACCCAGTGTGTGAATGTGTTCTCCCCACCATCAACCAATCAGTTCTGCAGCAGACACCCGCTGGTCGTCATCCAATTGAATTCCAACATTGTCTAGCTGGTAATAGTGTCAGATCCCAAAGGTTTAATGATCAGTTCCCAAAATCTTCTCCCCCTTCAAACACAAACATGGACCTCTGAAACTTCTGGCCAACCAGCTTCAAGTTGTGGTTTCCATGCTCCCCTCTATAGGTCTGATTAGTTTGCTAGAGTAGCTCACAAAACTCAGGGAAACTTTTATATTTACTGGTTTCAGTTTATTATAAGAAATATTTCAAAGGATACAGATGAGGAGACACATAGGGTAAAGTATGGGGGAAGGAGCATGGAGCCTCCATGCCCTCCCTGCACATGCCACCCTCCAGGAACCTCCATGCGTTCAGCTATCCAGAAGCTTTCCAAACCCAATCCTCTTGAATTTTTATGGAGGCTCCATTACATAGGCATGATTGATTAAACCATTGACCATTTGTGATAAACTTGACCTTTAACCCTTCTCCCCTTCCATGAGGCTAGGGGTAGGGTGGGGCTAAAAGTGTCAACCTATAATCAGGCTTTTTTGTCTTTCCAGTGACCGGGTGACCAGCCCAATCCTGAAGCTATCAGACAAAACACAGCACTTGGAAATGCCAAGGATTTTATGAGTTGTATGCCAGTAAACAGGGACAAAGACCAAATACATATTTCACAATATCACTCTGCCCCTAAAGAAATGGAGATATGAACTATATGACACAGAATTCAAACAAATTAATGTAAGTAAACTTGGCAAAATTTAAAAAATACAGAGAGACAATCAACAAAATCAGAAAAACAATGAGACATTTAAAAAACTCCAAAATGAGAAATATGATAGAGATTGAAATTATATTCAAAAAATCAACAAATTCTGGAGCTGAAAGAAAAAAATAATGAAATACAAAATGTAATAGAGAGCAACAACTTCAGATTGATCAAGCAGAAGAAAAAAAATCAGTGAACCCGAAGACAGGTTATTTGAAAATATATAGTCAAAAGGGAAAAAGGAAAAAAAAGCATGAAAAGAAATGAAGAAAGCTACACAGGATTTATGGAACAGCATTAAATGTTTAAGTTATTGAAGTTTAAACTGAAGAAGAGAGAGAGGGTTAGAAAGATTATTTAAAGAAATATAGAAAATTTTCCAAATTTTGAGAAAGATGTAAATATCCAAGTATAGGAAGTTCAAAAGTCTCCAATCAGATTCAATTCAAATAAGACTACACTGAGACATATTATAATCAAATTAACAAAAATCAAAGACAAAGAAAGGATGCTGAAGAAAGTAGTAAAAGAAAAGAAGCAAATTGCATATAAGGGAGTTTCAAGAAGACCAGTAGGAAACAACTGGTGACCAAGAATACTGTACCCAGCAAAGCTGTTCTTCAGAAATGGAGGAAAGAAATATTTTCCAAGGCAAACATACGCTGAGAGAGTTCATAACCTGTCTGACAAGAAATGTCTAAAGGAAGTTCTTCAAGTTGAAAGAAAAGAAAGCTAATCAATAACACATAAATATATGAAAATAAATTTACTGTTAAAAACAAGTACACAGTCCAATTCAGCATACTTTCACACTGTAATGTTGATAAGTAAATTACTTATACCTTTAGTATTAAGGTTAAAAGACAAAGCTATTAAAAATAATAGCTGTAACATTTTTTAAGGAACACAATATAAAAAATGTAAATTATGACATCAAAAACATAAAATGTGTAGGTAGTGGAGTAAAAGTATAGAGTATTTTTATGCAATCGAAGTTAAGTTGTTATCAGGTTGAAATCGCCTGTGATGTTTTATGTAAGCCTCATGGTAACCACAAAGCAAAAAGTAGACACACAAAAGATAAATAGTGAGGAATCAAAGTATACCACTAGAGAAAATCACCTAATCACAAAAAAACACAAGGCAGGGGAAAATACTCAAAAGGTCTACAAACAACCAGAAAACAACAAATCGCAGAAGTCTTTACCTATAAATAATTATCTTGAATGTAAATGAATTAAAATTTTTCAATCAAAAGACTGAGTGGCCGAATGGATTTAAAAAAAAACAAGATCCAACTATATATTGCCTACAAGAGACACATTTCACAGTTAAGGACACATATATACTGAAAAGGAAGGGATAGAAAAAGTTATTTCATGTAAATGGAAACCAAAAATAGAGCAGGAGTAGCTATATTTATATCAGATAAAAGAGACTTTTAGTCAAAACTGTAAAAAGAGACAAAGAAGTCATTAAGTAATAATAAAGGCAGTCAATCCACCAAGAGAATATTATAATTGTAAATATATTTGCATCTAACATCAGGGCACCTAAACATATAAAACAAATATTAATAGATCTGAAGGGAGAGATAGATTATAATGCAATAATAGTAGGAGATTTCAATACCCCACTTTCAGCAAGTTACCAATCATCCAGATAGAATACCAATAAGTATGCATCAGACTAAGACTATGCCTTGAACCAAATGGATCGAACAGCTGTATACAAGATGTTCCATTGAACAATAGCAGAATAAACATTATTTTCAAGTGCACATGGAATATTCTCCAGGATAAATCCTATGTCAGGTCACAAAACAAGCACTGAAAATTTTAAAGGATTAAAGAGACATCAACTGTCCTTTCCATCCATAATGGTATGAAATTAGAAATCAATTAACAGAAAGAATTTCAAAAACTTCACAAATATATGGAAATAAAGCAACATGCTCTGGAACAAGCAATGAGTCAATGAAGAAACTAAAAGAGAAATTTAAAAATATCTTGAGATAAATAAAAATGGAAATACAAAATATGAAAGCTCATGGGATGCAGCAAAAAATATCCTAAGAGGGAAGTTTATAGCAATGAACACCTATATCTATAATTAAAAGAAGAAGATCCCAAATAAACAGACTAAGGTTATACTTCAGGGAATTAAAAAAAAACTAAGCCAAAACTTAGCAGAAGAAAGAAAATAATACATATTAGAGTAGAACTAAAAATGACATAAAGATTAGAAAAATGAAAGAAAAGAACAAAAATGAGTCACTTTTTGAAAAACTAAAATTTACACATCTTTAGCTAGACTAAAAAAAAGGAGAAAGCCTCAAAATTATAAATGAAAGAAGATACATTACAACTGGTATTACAGTAATAAAAAGGATCATAAGAGACTACTATGAATAATTATATGCCAATAAATGGATAACCTAGAAGAAACAGGTAAATTCTTAAATAGATACAATGTACCAAGACTGGATTATACAGAAATAGAAAATCTAAACAAATAATGAGTAAAGAAATTGGATCAGTGATAAAAAGCTTCCAATCAAAGAAAAGCCCAAGACCAGATGGCTTCACTGTTGAATTCCACTAAACATTTGAAGAAGAGCTAATACTAATATTTCTTGAACTTTTCCAGAAAAATTGAAGAAGAGGAAATACTTCCAGGCTAATTTTACAAGGCCAGCATTACCTTAATACCAAAGGCAGAAAAGGACACTGCAAGAAAAGAAAATTATATGCCTTGATGAATATAGATGCAAAAATCCTCAACAAAATACTAGCAAACCAAATTCAACAGCACTTTGAAAAGATCATCACCATGATCAATTGGGATTTATTCTAGGGATGCAAGGATGGTTCGATATGTGCAAATCTATAAATGTGATGGCTCAATATATACAAATCTATAGATGTGATACAATGTATTAACAGAACTAAGAACAAAAAATATATGATCATCTCAATAGATGAAGAAAAAGCACTTGAGAAAATTCAACATCCTTTGTGATAAAAACAAACTCTCAACAAATTAGGTGTAGAAAGGGCCTCCATACAATAAAGTCCGTATATAACAAACTCATAGCTAGCATCATATTCAATGATGAAAAGATGAAAGATTTTTCTATAGGATCAGAAATAAGCCAAGAATGCCCATTCTTATCATTTCTAGCTAACATAGTACTAGAAGTCCTAGCCAGAGCAATTAGGCAAGAGAAAGAAACAAAGGCATATGAATTAGAAATGAAGAAGTTAAATTGTCCCTGTTTGTAGATGATGATCTTATATGTAGAAAACTCTAAAGACCCTACCAAAAACTGTCAGAATAAACAAATTCAGTAAAGTTGCAAGTTAAAAAAATCAGCATACAAAAAAAATCAGTAGTGTCTCTACACACTAACAATAAACTATCTAAACAAGAAATCTATCCAATTTATAATACTTACCAAAAATAAAAATCTAGAAATAAATTAAAACAAGGAAATGACAGACCAATAAACTAAAAATTTTAAGACATTGATGAAAGAAATTGAAGAAGACACAAAAATAGAAAGGTTTCCCATGTTCAATGATTGGAAGAATTTATATTGTTAAAATGCCTGTGCAACCCAAAGCAATCTACAGATTCAATACAGTTTGTATCTAAATGCCAATGTCATTTTTCACAGAAATAGAAAAAAAAAATCCCCAAATTTACATGAAACCACAAAAGACCCCAAATAGCCAAAACAATCTTGAGCCAAAAGAACAATGCTAGAGGTATCACACTCTGACTTCAAAATATACTACGTAGCTATAATAATCAAAACAGCATGATCCTGGCATAAAAACAAAAAGGCCAATGGAACAGAAAAGAGAGCCCAAAAATAAACCCATGCATATATTGTTAATGAATCTGCCCAGAGTAGAAAATGGAGAAAGGGTAGTTCTCTTCAATAAACGGTATTGAGAAAACTGGATATACACATGAAGAAGAATGAAATTAGACTCTATTTTATACCACAGTCAAAAATCAACTCACAATGGATTACGGAATTAAATCAGGTAAGATCTGAAACTGTAAACTACCAGAAGAAAACATAGAGGAAAGGCTCCAAGACATAACTTTGGACAATGATTTTTTGGGTATGACCTCAAAAACAAAGGTGACAAAAGTAAAAACGGACAAATGGAATTATGTTAAGCTATAAAGCTTCGGCACAGCCAAGCAAATACAATGAAGAGACAAACTACAGAGTGGGAGAAAATATTTGAAAGTGCCTATCTGATAAGGGGCTAATATCCAAAATATATAAGGAATTCAAATCAATAGAAAGAAAACAAACAACCCAATTAGAAAATGGGGGAAAGATCCAAATAGACATTTCTCCAAAGGTGACATACAAACGGCCAATATGCATATGAAAAAATGTTCTTCCACTTCCCTAACCGTCAGGGAAATGTAAATTAAAACCACAATGAACTATCAACTCACACCTGTTAAAGCGGCTATTATCAAAAAGATGAAAGATAAGTATTGGTGAGGATATGGAAAAAGGTGAAATCTTGCACAGTATTGGTAGGAATGTAAATTAGTACAGCCATTATAAAAACAGTATGGAGGTTTGTCAAAATATTAAAAATAGAATTACCATATGATCCAGCAATCCCACTTCTGGGCATATATCCAAATGGTATGAAATCAGTACGTCAAAGAGATTATCTGTATTCCCATGTTCCAGGTGAATTTTGGCTATTCAGAATAGTCAAAATTTGGAATCAAACTAGATGTTCATCAATGTTATGAATGGATAAAGAAAATGTGATAATATATATACATGATAAAATGCTATTCAACCTTAAAAATTAAGGTAATCCTGTCATTTGTGATGACAGGGATGAACCTGGAGGACATTAGGTTAAGTTAAATAAAAACAGACATAGAACGACTAATATCACATGCTCTCGCTTATATGTGGAACCTAAAAAAGTTCAATTTATAAGAAGCAGGGAGAAGAATGATGACCATGAGGGGCTGAGAGGGTGGGATCGATTTAGAGAGATGTTGGTCAAAGGATACGAATTTTCAGTTAGATAGGAGTCACATCATGGTGACTATAGTTAGTAACAATGTGTTCTTAAAAATCACTAAGAGTGATTTTGAGTTTTCCCCACAAAAAAAATAAATATGTGAGGTAATACATATGTTAATTAACTCAACTTAGCCTTTTCATAATGTATACATATTTTAGAACATGTACAAGCCAAATATATACAATTTTTATTTGTTATTTTTAAAAATTAAATAATTAATGTTAAAAAAGAAAGAAAAGTGACATTTTAAAGACATTTTCAGGGTTAATTAAAAAGATTTTTCATGTTTTCTTTTTGAAGCCTACCATATATGCAATTTAGTACTAAACATTAAAAGATAGATATTTTTTAAGAAGAAATAAATGTGAACATTTTAGTTCTGATGAAGAGACTTTAGAAGAAAAAAAAGATGGTGATGCTGAAAATTAGAAAAGATGGATGGAATCAGGGCAGGTGGAAGGATTCACCTGAGCTTTGCTCAGTAAGGAGGGAAACCTGTTAATGGGAAGAAAGAATGCATGGATATGCATGAATGTGGTAGGATCAAAGGTTTGTTAACAGGGTAAAAAGGCAGCTCTGGTCTAGTGGCTTCGATTTTCTCAGTAAAGGAAGAGAGGTCTGTAATGAGGAAGAAATGACAGAATCCTGGATTTGAGAGAGTGGAATGGGTGAAAGAATGACAGAGAGTCTGAGAAAGAGAACTGATTGGGAATTAGACAAGACTTACTAAGGAGTATTGATTGATGCCCCAGTACTCTCGAGTTGGATAAGTGTACAATTTTAGAAGAAATTATAGCTAAATGGCAGAAAGTATGTATGAAGTATTTATTAACTTTAGACTCAATTCCATCAAAGAGAATGTTGAACTCAAAGAAAAGCAAATGGTATTCATTAATAGAAGTACAATACCTGAAGTAAAGATGTGGCTCATATCTGTCATGGGAATAGTAGAAGCAGCGGTAGTAAATATTTATTGAGTACTTATAGTTTTTTAAGTGTTTTATGTGAATTATAGAACACAGACTATAGGTACTGTTATTATTTTCAATATTCCAGTGAAAAAAAACTACAACACAAACAAGTTGAGTAATTTTCCTGAGGTCAAACAGTGATGAAGGAGCAGAGTTTTAAACAGCGAATCTGATACATGTCCAAGGAAAATGAACAGGACAGCAAAGGGTATAGAATCTCTGCAATATGAGGAAGTTAGATAATTGAAGATATTTCACCTTTATTTAGGTGTTTTATTTAACAGGCAGCAGCAAATAACTATTGCTTCAATACTGAGATGGTTGCCATATGGAAAAAGAATTAGACTTTAATATTACATAGCTTCAGGGAGCAGAACTAAAACTAATAGGCAGAAGCCACAAGGAAGTAGATTTCACCTGGAAAGAAGAATTTTTGTAGCCATGAGACGTAGAAGGAGCAGCTTCACAACGTGAAGTTCCAGTGACCCAGGAATTTGAGCCCAGAAAAGGGACTTTAGGAAGGAGTTTACACCTAGGTGCAGAGAGAACAGGCTGGCTTAGGTGAAGTTCAACACCCATTCTAACACTGAAAGTCTGCTTCTAGTGTGCATTTTATTAACCCACAATAAACATTTACTTTTTTATTTTCTCCCCAGAGAAAGAATGTTGGCAGATACATAAAGCGTTTGGATAGATGTTATGAAAATATTTGGATATAACAGATAAGAAATAAATAATGTTGTGCCAAGAGGAGGCTATATCTGGGCTTTCAATTGCTTCAGAGGCTGTAATAATTCAGATGGGGAGGAGCAAAGGAGAAAAAAAATAAATCCTTTTAGCTGGCAATTTAGTCCCTTCCTAAAAGCAAGTAACAACTCTTCTGACAATTGCAAAATTGTTTCCTGCCAAAAGTATCCTTTTGGAAGCTTTTAAAAGATAATCCATATTTCCCCACACTTTTTTCACATTTTTGCACATTTACAAAAAGGGCTTAAAACAAGAAATTTTGAACCTCTTCACTGAGCAGAGGTCAGTGTTTCTGGTACAGTGCCAGTTTTAATGAGATTTTTTTTCTCTCTCTCTTAAGACAATGGCATGAGGGAGCTGCATGCTAAGAAGTAAGATGGTCTCTGCCTGGTTCTGATGCCAAAAGAAGGCCCATGCTATATTTTATTTGACATTTTTAGCTTTGATTTGGCTGCCAGATTTATTAAAAGGATTAGTATTGTCTACAGGTTTTATATAGCAAATTTTGAGTTTTGATTCTTACAGCAACTTTATTGTGTTCTTTATCCTGTTCTTCGAAGTGGTGTTTTTTGTTCACCTGTTTGTTTGTTATATTAGGATGCCGAAATTAAAAACAACCATCATACCAATCTATCATGATCCATGGGCATTATATGCAGCTACCAATATGCACAGCAAATCTTGTTCCATCACAGTTTCAAGCAAATGACAAATTCTTGACTCCTTATTTCAAGGGCTTCTCTCCTTGGTTTGTCTCCTACTCCATCTATTAATATAATCTTTGCAATTTCTCTCAAATCTGGCCCTATATTTCTGAGCAATTTACTTGCGCCCTCTAGTCTTTAGAAACCACTGCATGCCTGCTGCTTTATAAGTTTTATTAATTGAGTATGGACCTCCACTCACTTTTCAATAACATAACATATGGCAATCCTAGTCACCAAACAGTATTTTAAAATATCTCCACAATTTTGCTACCTGGAAATCAGATTATTATTTTACTCTTTCCTTCACATTACTACAAAGCAATAACAGTCATGCAGTTAGGCCCAGGTTATTAACAATTTCGAGAGGGAAATTGCCTATGTCAATATCACTGATGAAATATTTACATTTGAATCTCTTTTTTTTTTTTTTTTTTTGCCAATTGTTGGAAGCAAATGCAATCAGCAGTTTTGGCAGACAATAGCTGTAATATAAAACAAAGATGGAGATGTGTAACTCATCTTGGAGATGTGTGTCCCTTTCAATTTACATTAATCTGTCTGACAAATAGGGAGAGAAGCATTGCTGCTCCCCCAACACACACAACTTTCACCCAACTCTGGTACCATGTCTGAAAGACCTGGGCTTGAGTCTGGTTTCTGTCACTTGCTAGCAGGTGGCAAATTCTCTGGGTCTCCATTTCTTCATTTGTAAAATCAGGGACTGAGTCAGATAAACTTTAAAATCCTATCTAGGTCTAAAATCCTGTTTATGTGAGATACTATTTCTGGATAAGCAATTAAGAAATAAATAAAAATTTAAGTGACATGATAAATAATAATATGCAACTAAAAATATATGGGAGAATAAAGTATACTTTTGAATTATGGACTAACTCAGTGGGGAAATTATCCTGCCTCAGTGAAAATATGAGAAAGACATACAACTTTCTTAGTTATAATGTCTTTTTAGCACACCCAATGAATGGGGCTACAGTCACTTGCCAGCACTGGAGAGTCAACATGCCAACAAGAAATGGATAAAAAGCCAGAAAAAGAAGAAGTGTGACAAATGGACAGCAGCCTGATCATCTGCAACCTGATCATCTCTGTCTTTTTTTTCTCAGTCATTTTCATTAATTAATTCATTTACCATGCATTCATTGAACAAATATTTATCAAATAATTACAGTGTACCTGAAATTCTTCCAAGAACTAAGGCTATAGCATTGAACAAGAAAAGTTTCCACCCCTCATGAACCTTACATTTTAGTTACAGAGACACATAAAATAATAAGAAAATACATATTGATATACATAGTTCAAGTTCTGGTAGATATATAATGCTCAAAAAGAATAAAGCAGGATAATGAGATAAGAATTGACTAGGGGTGAGCCTATTCAGAGAGGGAGATAAGGTCTGTCTGAGGAGCTAACTTTGAATAGAGACCTATACGAAGTGAGAGAAAGAACCACACTTAGTAACTGCAATCTTTGCTTGCATTATATATTCTAACTGGTCATTGTTAGGAAAACATATTGTGTACCTACAAGGAATATTTAAACTTATGGAGACTAGAGACTATGGTCTGAATGTTCATATCCCACCAAAAATGATATGTTGAAATCCTTTCAAACTGATAATATTAGGAGGTAGAACCTTTGGGAGGTGATTAGATCATGAGGGCAGAGTCCTCACGAATGGGATTAATGTCCTTATAAAAGAGGCCTGAGGGAGCTGGTTTCTCTCTTCTGCCATGTTAGGATACAGCTAGAAAGTACCGTCTAGGAATGAGAAAGTGGGCCCTCACCAGGTACCAAATCTGCTGGAACTCCCAGTTCTAAGAAATAAATTTCTATTGTTTATAAGCTCACCATTTTATGGTATTTCGTTATGGCTGCTGAAATGGACTGAGAGACTAGGGGATTTAATAGAGTACTTTTAGGGGTCAAAATATTATTATGACAATATTCGTGATTCTAAGAGAGAATAGGAATTAACCTATGCACTTGGGTTCCAGGATCTTCCCTGCCCATTTGCCCACAGAACTGGTGTCTGATCATTGGCTAAAGGAATAGAGAGGGGGCTTTACTCTATGTCCACTTGTATAACTCAAGGTGCCAGTGTGGCTCTTCTTTGGGATCACCAAAATGTAGTCTGATACTCTTCTAACTGACTGTTGTTTGAATCACAAGGCATTTAGGATAGCCTAACTTATGATATGCCCCACACCTCTAGTCAAGGAAGGGTAACTGGGACACCTATAATCCTTTAGGGACAACCTTCATACTGCTATAGTTCTTAGTTGCGCTAGTGAGGCAAGGTTATAGGATTGAGCCTTGAAAAAATTCAGTGACCAACTTGCCATCTCAGAAAATAAGTGGTTTGTTACAAAAAGGCCCTAATAAGAAGATATGAATACATGTAAAATTTATTCTAAATTTAGAGTTCACACGGATCTTATTTATGATGTGAGCCATAATCTAGCTCTAAGACATTGGCTTTCATTTAGGATGATATAAGAAATAGCCACGTAAAGAATTTACTTCTACAGAAATCATTGCAGGTATCGATCATACTTTTGAATGTTGCCTGTGGAATGGCTCAAGCAATAATTTTCTGTTAGAGTCAGGGTGGCATGGGTGATGAAACATACAATAGTAGAAAATATGAGACAGGATTGGGTAAAAATTCTAGTTCTGCCTCTTAAAAACTGAACGAGCTTGAAAAAGTTGTTAAACTCTGTTGACCTCAAATCCTTCTCATGGAAAATAGGATATACAATACCTAAAATTATGATTAAATGATATATCATCTATAATGGACCAATACACAATGCTCAACATATACAATAAATCTCTTAATGTCCACTACTTTTGTTCTCCTTATCATTTAGGTTCTTAGCTCTTGTTGTTTTTGTTTGTTTTGTTTTGTTTTTGGTTTGTTTGTTGAGGATTATTAACTCCTTCAGGTACCTTGGGTACCACACTTATCATTTTTTCCTATAAATGGATTAGGGCTCTGAAATAATACAGATTAATATCCATAATAATAAAACATAGCCAAGTAGAATAGTGTTCAAGATCAAGAAATTGGAGTTACTTCACAGTCCTGGGTTCAAACCTAGGCTCTGTCTCTAATTAGTTTTGTGATTTGTTTATTCTTCTTTATCTTCCTAGTCAACATTGGATTGCTGCAGGGCTCAGTTTTTGGATTTAAACTTTTGTATGGCAGCTTTCGCTAACTTATAGCAACCAATATTATGACTTCAAATATAATACAACTCCAAAATTTATGTGCCCTCCAAACTCTAGATTTATATTGAACTTCCTTGACTTGGTTATCTAATGGGCAATTTAAACTCATCTTATTCAAAACCAAACTCATGATTTTCCCTAATAAACAGGTTCCTCCCACAGTCTTCCTCATTTCAATTAATGGCAACTGCTAATCCTCCAGTTCCTCAGGTCAAAACTTTCGAGTCAGCCTTCCCTCTTTCTTTCATACACCCTCATAAAATAAACCAACAATCCTGACAGTTCTACTTTCAAAATATATCTAGCATCCAACTACTTTTCAAGATCTCTCCTTCCTGCTCCCACCCTGAATTATTGCAACTCTTACCTGATTGTTGCAACAGCCTTCAATCTGGCCTTCTTCCTTCTCAATTGTTCCCCAGCAATCTATTCTTAACTGACAGAGTGATGTTTTTAAAAATTAAAGTCAGGGCAGCACATATACTAAAAAAATTGGAATGATATAGAGATTACCAAATCATGTCACTCATCTACTCAAACCTCCAATGTCTTCCCATTTCATTCAGAGTGAAAACTAAGGTCATTAATCATAATGGCCTACAAAGTCCCAAATGGTATCATCTTCTCTATTTCACCTAATCTTTTTCTCACCTCCCCTTTGCTCTCCATTCCAACTACCCTGGCTATTCCTTCAATATACAAAGTATGCTTTTCCTCTTAGAGCCTTTGCACTTTCTGTTTCTTCTCCCTAGGAAGCTTTTTCCTCAGAATACAATTTCATTTCTTTACCCCCTTCAGGTTTTTGCTCAAATTTCAGTAAAGTCTTCTTTGACCTCCCTATTTAAAATTGATCTCTACTCCCATTGTTCCATATCCCCATTTCCTGCTCTATTTTTTCTCCACAGCATTAATCACTATCTAATATACTTATTTACTTATTTATTGCTTCTTACCCATTAAAATGTAAGCTCCATGGGGTCAGGGATTTAGGTATCTTTTATTCACTATTTCTCCAAGGGCTGGTGCAGCTAATATTTGTTGAATGGATTCATGAGTTCCTAGGGTATTAGAGTTTAGTATGTTAAATGCACAGAAGAATACCTAATACATAGTGAGCACTGAATAAATCATAGTTATAATTATTATTCATGAACCACTGGATCAGTATATGTATATATTTTTTGATACTAAACAATTTGATCAGTCCTATTAGTTCATTCATATCACTTTTTCAATTTCACCAATTTAAGACCCTAATGTCATTTTATTTTTAATCCTTTTAAAACATTTATATTGGTTAAACATACTTTCATAAGAGAAGAAGTATTCAGGGATAAAAGATACCTCTTTGTCTCCAGGGTTTTGATAAGTGCACTAAAAGAAAAATTGTACACCTTGGCTGCCATTGCTGGAGAGCTAACTTTTATTAGCCTAAAGGTTGTTAATGCAGCCTTTATCACTGAAGAGATTAATGTAAAATTGCTGAGAGACTGCCAACAGGGTAAACGTTCCCAGAAAGATGGCAAAAGCAGCAAGGTACGAGATCTAAGTGCCTCAACATTTCTTATTAATTCTTAGTGAAAATGTTAAACAGTTGAATCAACATCCGGCATATTTACAATTCAGCCCAGAAGTTAGTTTGTAAAAATTTCACACAGCTTCAAAAAGTCTGGTTCAAAAACTGGTACATTGCCCACCATCTATATATATGATTACATAAAAAATATCTGGCCATCACAAAATGACCCCTACATTTGCAGTTGGTAAATCCAAGAACTTTAGTGAGTAGGGAATATATGCTTAAAAACCATTTATTGTTTATCTAAAATTCAAATTTAACAGGTGTCCTATATTTTACCTGGCAATGCTAATTCATGGGGAAAATTCATTCTACTAAAATTCTCCCATTAAACTATTTCTTTCTTACGTTTTCCTAGAACAATGGGGACACTGGTATCCATAACAACATTGATTAATCAATTAATTAAAACATACGTTTCTTGCAATCACAAAACATGCAAAATTTGCTTACTGGTCTCTCTGAATTCATGATTACTAACCTTAAGAGGGCACTCAGTGTAAACATGCAATCCAACTACATTTCCCTGGAACTTTCTCACTCTCATGGTTGACTATCTCCTAACTTTTCTTCTCTCCTTGAATGCACAACAACCCTACCACTGTCCTTTGTCTTTCCAGGTAAACTCGTTTCCCCTTTCATTAAGAAATAGAAGCAACTGGAAGAGTTTCTTCCACATACTTTCTTAACATCTCTTCATTCCCTCAGATCTATGCCCATGCCCACTCTGTTTTCTGTATCTCAGTCCTAAGGCTACCCTGCCCTCTTAAGTAGTAAATCCCATCTCCTTTTGCCTTTCAGAGATATTTCTCCCACAATTGTCTGTACCCCTCCTTCAAAATCATTAACTTTCTCTTCTCTAAAATGATTATTTCTATCAGCATGCAATTATTTGGTAACATTTTCATCTAAAAAGACAGAGATAGAGAGATGGGGTCAGGGAGAGGGCTGAAGGGAGGGAAAGGAAAGTGCAGGGACCACAGCTGGCTTTCTAAAAGTTTGCTAAAAAATCAATGACATGAGGCAGACTGATTAATAGGACAAAAGGCATATACACTTATTAACTTGTATACCCTGAGGCCTTCAGAATGAACACCCAAAGACACAGGGGAAATTATCTATTTTTATGTTTATGTTCAATAAAGTACAGACATGTAGAAATATGATTGGACAAAAAGTATGTGATCTAATGCCAATAAACTGAGTGGAGAAACCCAGCAAAGCCTGTCTAGATTCTTCCTGGCCTCTCTAAGCATGCATTTCTTCCTTCTGGGTATGGGGCAGGGCCCTTTCTAGAATGGGGGTCTTATGACCTATGGTTAAACAAGATAGGTCAGATAATTTATGGACAGTGTTTACACAGAATCATTTTAGGTTTTATGTCTGTCTTTTGGGAAAAGGGGTTCTGGTTTCTATAACCGACCCTGGGGAAGAGGGATTCTGTGGCTAGCCTCAGGGAAGAATGGAACTAAGAGACAAGAAGACAGGAGGAGGACAAAGGGAAAAAAAATTTGCTTCTGAGGCTGCTTCTAAGGCCTTCATTTTGGGGTACTGTTTTCTGAGCCTCAGAAAAAAGAAGGAAGAAAATGCCTCCTTTGGTGCCATAGCTCCCTTCAGCTATAATCTCATTTCTTTGCTTTCTCCTTTACATAAGTACTGGTTAAAAGATTTACCTATATGTACCATTTCCAATTATTTCCACAGTCTCTCTTCTCTGATCAGGATTTTTTTTTCTTTATTTTAGAATATCAGGAGTTTGACCCCTCTACTCCACCGAAACTGCTTCTGTCTAGTTCACCAGTGACCTCCACTGAGCCAAACCCAATGGCAAATTCTCAGTCCTCACCTTACTTGCTGTATCTGTTTCCTAGGCCTCCTATAACAAAGTACCACAAACTGGGTAGCCTAAAATAACAGAAATAAATTGTCTCACAGTTCTGGAGGCAATAAATCCAAAATCAAGGTATTGGCAGGGCCACCCTCCCTCTAAAACCTGTAGAGGAATCTTCCTTGCCCCTTCCTACCTTATTTTGCTTCGCCAGCAATCTTTCCCATCTCTTGGCTTGCAGGTGCAAAATCCTTATCTCTGCCTTCACCACCACATGGTGTTCCCACTGTCTGTCTCTGTCTCCACAGTTATCCCTTCCTAGTGCACCATCATTTTAGATTAAGGCTCACCTTACTCCAGTATTACTCATCTTAACCAATTGCATCTGCAGTGAGCCTATTTCCAAATAAGGTCCCATTCTGAGGTACTGGGGTTAGGACTTTAACATATCTCTTTGTGGGGAAACAATTCAATGCCTAACACTTGCTTATCAATAGTATTTGACATGGTTGGTGACTCCTTCCTCCTTGAAACATTTTTCTCACTTGAGACTTCAGAAAACCACATTTTCTTGTTTGTCTCTCCTACTTCATAGGCCACTTTCAATCTCCTTTGCTGGTTTCTTTCCTCTCTCCAGCTTGTAAATAATGGAAAATCCCAAGTTTTAGTCTTCAGACTCTGTTTATCGTGTACATACCTTCATTCCCTAGAAGATCTCAATTTTTATGGCTTTCTCTCTATCCAAGCCCTTTCTCTCGAACTCTAAATATACATATCTAGGTTCTTATTGGATACCTCCACTTGAATGTTGAATACTCATCTCAAACTTAGCATATCCAAATCCAATCACCTGATAAAAGCCCAACAAATGTTCTGCTTTCACAACCTTCCATATTTCAAAACCAGTTACTTTACCCTTCCTATTGTACAGATAAAAAAAAAATCTATGGAGTAATAATTTCCTGTTTTCTCACTTCACTGCACATCAAATCCTTCAGAACACCTTTTCAGCTCATTACTTCTCACCACCCCTATGACTACCACTCTGGTCCAAGCCCTCATTATATCTCCCCTAAACTATTATAATAGCCTCCTGACAGGTTTCCAATCTTACTGCAATCTATTCTCAACACAGCAGCCAGAATGATCCTGTTAAAAGGTCAGATCATGTAACTTCTCAGCCTAAAACCCGCTACTGACTCCTTTTTTCAGAGTAAATGACAATGCCCTTACAATGGCCTAAAAGCTTCCCTCCCACCATGACCATCAGTCTCCAAACCAGTACACAGTTTCCCTATGTCCCTCTCACATACCTCAGAATTTACTCTTCCCATTGTTTGGTACCCTCCTCCTCCAAATTTGTCCCAGATATTTTCATGGCTTTCTCACTTACCTCCTTAGTTTGCCAAAAAAATATCCACTTAGTAGTGAGAACTTCTCCAATAAAATGTTTTTTTTTTCTTTTTCACAAAAACACCCCCTCAGTAGTATTTCCATTGCTCTTTTCCTGCTTTACTTTTCACAGTAGCCCTAACACAACCTGACCTACTACAAACAAGTAAAAACAGTTATTTTGTCTCTCTCTGGTTTGTTGCCTTTCTCTTTCCCTCTTTCAGAAACTAAGTTCTGAGAAGATTGAAATTTTTACCTGTTGTTTTCTACTGCTGATGTTGAAAGAATCAATAAATCAGAAAAAAATTGTCAAAAATTAATCATAGTTCAATTCTCTACACCAAGTTTAATGTATTGTAACCAGCAAATGCCTAAATAGAGCAAAATAAATAAGAATATGTCCTCTAAAACACAGAAAGTTATGAATACTTATGAAACCTTATATAAAAATTGAAGTCATTATACCAGGTGAATTAAACATAGTTTTCTCTTTTTTAATTATCATTAGTCTCCAAAGAATCTTTTCTGGTCAAAGACTCTTATGACTTATATATTCTCTCCTCTGTCACCTTAAGAAGTAACATTCTTTGCTGCTTCATCTTTTGTTCCCCTTAATATAAGATTAGAAACTGTATAGTCATTTCAATATACAAATTCACCCTCTATCTCTTCTGTCAAATGTCTTCTGCACTAATTTTATATTTTACATTAATTTTTTATCATATACAAAAGGTTAATCTTTTATACAAAAGGTTAATCTTTATTCTCTGTCCCGTTGAATACTTACCAGAAGTTTAATCTCCCCCAGACACTTTTCTATGAATATTTATAGGGTTGACATTGAATAATAAAATGAAATACCCTGATACTTTTGCCCTGTCACATCTTGAATAGTTAAAAAAAAAAAAAGTGTCAATCAGCTTTATATCACTAACCAAGTTACATATTTGAGCACAGATTGAAGATAATAAATTTACCAACCTTAAAAGACATGATTTTAGGGAATGTTTGGAACTTGGTAAGTAACTGGTAGAGACCTTCATGGATATTTGTCCATGTGCAGAGAAAAGCAGCTCTTGACATCTCATCCAGTTGTAGGGTTGGATGAAGCTAGAGTGGTAGTTCTGAGCCTTGTCAAACCCTTTGGGAAACCACAGATATTCGGGGGTCATCTTTGATGCCATGACTACAAAAGGCCTGAAATCTGGGATCATGACTCTTAACTTAGTGGAATCATTCAGGTATGTTCTGTCTCTCCTTTTCCTCCTGGTAGGAGGCAGAATGCAGCAATCAGCCCAGGAGGTGCTGTTGCTAGGAAGAAAAACCCCATGGAAAAAAATATTTTATATTCTTGCCCTTGGGAAATGCTTATTTGAATAGCTCCTTTTGAGTTTCTTTGACAATATTACTCAACTTTGCCCTTACAACAATACTATAAAGTTTTGGTTCTCAACCCAGGCTGCACATCTGAGTCACTTGAAGAAATTCTTAAAAAATAAAAAAGCAGAGATCCCAACTCCTCTACAAACTGCATTAGGGTCTGGGCTTCTCTATTTTATAAGGACTCTCTTAGTGATTCTAATATATGATGAAGAGTAAGAATTACATACAAAAGATTGGCTGCACCATGTTGTGAATGTGAATAACAAGTAAAGAAACTGAGGTGAGAGAGCTTAAGTGACATACCCAAGGTCACGCTGCCAATATAAGATTGTTTCTTTCCATTATATCACAGTGCCCCCTCCCCACTTCCCTAGTTTCCCCCGTCACACATAACTTTTCTGCCTTTTCAGCTAATGAAGAATATTTGAGGTCACAGGAGGCAAACATGAACAAAGTTCAACTAAATTGAGTGTAGGAATAGTTCATGAAGAATAATAAATCATGGTATAGCCCAAACCCTCCAGGCTAAGTGGCATTGGATTGCTGCCAGACCCCTCAGGGTGTGAAACTGAGGCAAGGAAATCAAGTGAACACCAATGATAACAAAATAATAACTCGTTGATACTTTACATGGTAACACCCAACGTATACTGTAAGTTAAATAATGATTCTTGCAAATGCAAAAGCCACACAACTTTATCCTAGTCTTTATTTTATATACTTTTTGATTTCAAACATTCATGTGTATATAGCCTTAGATTTCAGCAGAGTAAACATCTGAGAATCTTTACCCAATTGTGAATTTGAAAAAGTCAGCTGTTAGATTCTTATAAACGCTGTCTAGCTTCCTTGATTTACCTATTTTAATGCCAGCATAGGCCAGTAATGCCACCTTTGTCCAGAGAGGATTTAAAGGCCTAGCTATGGTCAGATGGCAGTGTCAGAGACTCCTGACTAGCAATATCTGTATATGACAGTAGCTTCTACTTTTTATCCCAAAACTCCTCTTTTGTTTCATAAAGTTTCTTTCCCTTCTACTCTCCAAACTATTCTCTGAGATGACACTTTCTAAATGATGATATTTTTGTGACATATGACAACTCAAAGGCCAAGTCAGGTATTTTTATGATTTATAAGTACTTTGTGAATTCCTTAAGCTGATTGCGAAGGTTAGATAATAGGAAGAGCATTCTCCTGCCATAAATTATTGAGTCAGAATCTTAGATTTCTAGAATTTAGAAAAAGATAGACATAATCTAATCTAAGTCCACCACGTTGCAGGAAAGTAAACAGTCCCCTAGATGTTGGTGACCAGCTGGGTCCAGACAGTGAATTCTGGACAGAGCAGATAGCAAAGAAGCCAAGTCTTTATGCCCTAATTTCCATGTCTTTTCTTAAGCCAGGCTGTCCTCTTGGGAGTATTTTATCTTCTAAGCATATCTAAATCTGTCTTCACCTTCAAGATTCAGTTCATTTCCTATTGTCTGCTATCACAGAATTTCAGGAATGAAAGAGACGCTAAGGTTATCCTGCCCACTCAGGGTCTGAATCTTCTTTACCACATTCCCACCACAAGGTCAAGTACATTTAGTGACAAAGAAAATTATTCCTAATGAAGCAACCCTTTCCATCTTTGGATACTTCGGATTAAGTAATTTATATTATAATAATATTTAGCTAAAATATGTTTTCCTAAAGCAACTGCTCAAGAATTAGATCTCTTTTATCATACAACAACGTCTTAAATATTTGGAGATAGGTTAAGGACCTCTTTAGTTTCCCCAGGATAACCATTTCCTGCCTTTAAAAGTTCTCCTTGTCATATTATCCTCATTGCTCTCCTTTGAATACCATCCAGTTTTGAAATGTCTTAAAATGTGGTATTCGGAATTGAACACGTTATTTTAAACACTAAGAACTGTAGAATTTTCCTTTCCTCATTCTAGAATATTCTCCATTAATAAAGTCCATAAATTCTCAACAAGGGTGATATTGTCTGTGAGAGAATGAAAGTTGGTTCTTGGAAAAAAAAAATCTTACTCTTTTACGTATAAAGCACAGATCTAGAAAGAGTACATTAACAGATATACTATGTACTTAAATATCTGTGGTATTAAAATATCATTGGGGATGTGATTTCATCAAGAAAAAAAATGTTTAAAAGGGCTCCTTAAAGGGGCAATAATAATAATAATAAAAAGGCTGAGAAACAGTGATATAGCCTAAGATCACACTAGCACACTAGGTATTTTATCAGAGCATAATACTATTAACTCTTATTGAGGTAACAGTCAAACAAAATCCTTAATATTATATCGCTTTTACTGTTGCTAAAAGATATCTCCACTATCTTGTGGTTTCTAGTGTGTTTGATTGGTTAGTTAGCTGGTTGGTCTAGGTTTTTAAGGAGAAGCATGTTTTTAAAATTTTGTTACTATAAGAGCACAAGTTTAAATTTACTTGTGGGCCAGGCCCAAGCTTGTAATTCCAGCATTCTGGGAGGCCAAGATGGTAGGATTGATTGAAGCCAGGAGTTTGAGACCACACTGGGCAACACAGTGAGACCCTCATCTCTACAAAAAATAAAAAAAATAAGCCAGGTGCGGTGACAGGCACCTGTAGTCTCAGCTACTCAAGAGGCTGAGGCATGAGATCACTTGAGCCCAGGAGTTTGAGGTTGCAGTGAGATACAATGACACCACTGCTCTCTAGAGTGGATGACAGAGTGAGACCCTGTCTCTAAACAAACAAACAAATACATTAATGATAAAATTGCTGTTTTGGGGCCTTATCTATTCTTGCTTGTCCAGATATTTTAGAATCTAATACATTCGTTATTCTTTGAAGTTCTGCTTATTTGCAAATTTTATCTCCTATCATCTAGATTGCTCATGCCAGTAATTTGCAGAAACAATATTGAACAGAACAGGGCTGAGAAAATTGTCATGAACATACCTCCATTTTGTGTTAAAGTATTAATCACTATGTTTTGAGTATCACT
This sequence comes from Indri indri, assembly GCA_004363605.1. NCBI lineage: Eukaryota > Metazoa > Chordata > Mammalia > Primates > Indriidae > Indri > Indri indri. Next base: position 24,215 of record RJWJ010004459.1, read on the forward strand.
TATTCATAGAGCTATTAATGTGACTAACTGTACATTTCCTTCCATAAAATCCATAGTTTTCTATTTTGTGCATTTGTACACTATGAGAAACCTTGTCAAATGTCTCAGAGACATTTGACAGATAGCCTGACTCTATTACTTTCTAACAGTCTAGTAACCCAAGTGAAAAGAGAACCAAGATTTAGTCTTTTTGCTTTTCTTCAATGAGTCCGTGTTGGCTTACTCCGATTATTTCTTCATTTCCTCTATACCAAAAAAGTCTTCTTTTTGACAATCTGTACAACCATCTCTGTCCAGCAGAGCTTAGTCTATTTATAAATATTGATTATTATCTTCCTATAACAGTGTTTTTCAGTTACATCCAGTTGGCTCTTGCTTTGTTTTCATGCATATATGTCTTAACTTTCCAAAAAAATTACAAATTCCTAGAGCTGAAGCCTATACAGTTATGGTTTCCAAGTTGCCTATTAAAGTATCATAGAAGATAATAAAAATATATTGTTTGATTGCCTAATAACATCACTTGATTTCTACTCACTACCAAATCAGATCAATGAAAGGATCATAAATCACTCATTCACACTTCAGATCAGGTTTACAGATTGTTTTAAATGCTTGCTCTAATAAAGGTATATAAAGAGTTTCTTTCCAACTCTCAAGTTACTGATTTAGTTACTGAAATAGTGTTTTCTTTCACTAAGTATTAATAATAGGGAAATAAAACTGATGGTGGAAAAGGACACTGTAGAGGGAAATATAACAGAAAACAAAAAAGGGAACTATATCTGCAAAAAAAAAATAGGATTACAAGGTGATGTTTCTTTAGAATGAGAAGCCGCCTTCTACTTTCACAAACGAAAATGTGATCTTAGCTCACTGCAGCCTCAAACTCCTGGGCTCAAGAGATCCTCCCAGGTCTCACTGTGTTTCTCAGACTAGTCTACAAACTCTCAGGTTCAAGCCATCGTTGGCCTCCCAAAGTGTAGATCATAGGCATGAGCCACCGTGCTCGGCCTGAAAATCATTTAAAAACAGACATACTTATCATAATGGATTCCTAAGACTTTTTTCCAATGATCTTTCAAATATAGGTATAAAAATACATTTCTCTCTATATGTACACACACATATACACACAGATATATTCTCTGATATATATAAGATACATATTAAGTATAATCTTATATATAATATCAGATACATGTAAAATATCATATATAATGTCTCAATTCGTACAAAACTCTGCGAAGTAGGTATAATTTCTATTGTACAGGAACGTTTCAGGTAAATTATGTAATTTGCACAGAGCAAAGCTAAAATCAAAACCAAGCTCTGAATAGTTTCAGAATATCACACCACTTTCCACATAATGATTACAAAATTGATAACAGAAAAATACAGGATTACAAACTGATGTTTCTTTAGAACGGAGAGTCTCCTCTTTTCACAAATGATACATCATTTACAAACAGATGCATCAGGATGGGTTTCTAAATCTTTTTTATTCCCCAACTAAAACTAAATATATATGTATAATTTATTTAAATTACCATATAGTTCTGTGTGCAAGGTTCTCAAATTAGACATTTTGGCTACGTTAAAAACACATATACTGGATAAAAACTGGCTTACAAAATTATCTAAATGAGCCATTTATTTGCCGTTTGATGGTGGTACATTTTTATATCTTGGATAGTATATACATACTGGATGTATATGTTCTGATATTTTTAATCTATAATGCAATTCAATTACTTGGAAGGAGGTATTAAATAATCCAAGAGGAAGGGGAACAAATGGAGCCTCAATTATTTTTATAATGGTTCTTTTTTAATCAGCTTGATGTTAAGCTGATAACAGGTATTCCTACATTATTCTCAAAGCCTTTTTGTGTATCTGAAATACTTCATAATAAAATGTTATAGTGAGTTATTTGTGATATCAGGTCACATTAAAAGAAATCTAAACAAAAAAACTAAAGTTTCCATTCCTTCTTTAAACTGCCACATTTATCCACAGCATTTCTCTCTGGCAGCTGTTTTTAGTTAAGGGAAGGGAACATTGGGCAGAAAGTGGTATAGCCACACTCCTTCCACAGAGAGCTCTGTAAATAGCAGTACCCTTACAAAGGCCTGATAAAATCTAAGCTGGTAAGGAGGTAAAGAGAGGATTAATCTTTACTGTCAGTGTACAGTTAATTACATAGAGTTTTTTCCTCCTCAATATTACAGCCCTTAGAGGTACAGGGCGCTGAGGTTCATAAATATCAGCAAGAGAATGAGGGTGAGAAGAGGAACTGAGGAGGAAAAAATTGGATGAAAAATAAAATAAATCCTGATATTTCTTCCCAAAAAAACCTGGTCCAATAATGAAAACCGAGAAGAAATTTGAAAAAGAAACATTTGACTTCACTGTATAGATCCCTTTTTACCTAAACATTCATTAAAGTCTTCTTTCAATAGTTCCTGAAACTTACCAAGAATAATAATTACTTCGTGAGAGTAATATGTCCATTTTTTGGAGTATGTATTAGTTTGCTATTGCTGCCATAACAAATAAGTGCAAATGTGGCAGCTTAAAACAACACAGACTTATGATCTCACAGTTCTATAGGTCAGAAGTCTGGACGGGTTCAGCTGACTCCTTTGCTCTGGGATGTAAAAGGCCCAAATCAGCATGTTGGCTAGCCTGGGCTTTTAATTAGAGGCTTGGGGAAAGAATCCACTTCCATGTTTATCAGGTTTATTGGCTGAATTCAGTCCCATGCTACTGTAAGATTGAGGTCCCTATATTCTTGTGTATGTCCTCCAAGGACTGTACTTACATTCCAGAGGCCACCTACATTCCTTGGTTCAGGGACCCCTTCCTCATCTTCTGAGGCAGCAACAATGAGTTGAGTCCTTCTCACATTTCGAATTTCTCTGACCTCTCCTGCTGCCTCATCTCTCCTAGGCTGCTTTCTCTGACTGATTCTTCTGCCTGCCTGTTCTGCTCTTAAGGGCTCACGTGATTACATTGATCCCACCTGGATAATCCAGGCTATGCTCCCTTTTGTTAAAGGTCAATGGATTAGTAACATTAATTCCATCTGCAAATCTCTTCACAGCTTTACCTAAATTAGTGTTTGATTGTAATCAGGAATGGAAATTTTGAGGGGACATCTGGATTCTGTCTACCACAGAATGTGCCCACCAGATTCAAAGAGACCTGGAATTACAGCATGGCACCTGAAGAGATATTTTCTTGGAGGAACACCTCTAGTACCTCATTTATAAAGAACGAACACACATATACATACACAATGTAGCATATAATTTCTTATTCTTTCCAACAAACTGCCAATTAGAAAATGGCAGTTTAATTTATATTTTTACAATCTGTAAAACATTAAAGATTCTCTAAATGAAGGATCCTCAAACATTATTTGATTATTCAAGTGAATAACTTCTTAGCTAGTGAAAAATCTTTTCTATTAGGAGTTTCATTTAATGCTTTTATTTATGTTGTTTTGTGTTTTTAAGCAGGTCTTGGATTTCTTGGGAGAAGCTGTTTAAATGAGAGTTTTTTTTATTATTATACAATTAGAGATGTCCTTTTGTGGGAAACAATTATCAATATAAGAACTGCATTGCAAATTCAATTATTAAGATATATTTACTAAAGAAACATTAGCTTAACTGTGCTTCTTCTGGAAATTAACCACATATGTTATAAAAACATAAATTGGGTTATTATGGTTAAAAATATGATTTGATAATGATATCACAAAAGCTATTTGATCCATGTTAATTTTGTACAATTGCTAAAAACCATTTATTCAAATCATCTTATTAATACTTGAATTGAAGTGCATGAGGTTACTTCTTTTATAATAAAATTTATGCATTACCCAAGAAAGAGAAAATCTTTTTTTGAAATACCAATTAAGTAAAGATATTCAGTTAAATAAAAAATCTTTCTGATGCTCCCAATTCTTGCAGTAAATTCGCTTCTTGTGGAATCAAAGCATTTTTGAAAGAATGAGAATGACCAATTTTAAAGTAATTTTGAATTATCTCTCTTACTTTTCTTGTTAAAGGCTAATTAGGTATAATAATTGTAATGAAAGTAGTCTTAGTCACTGACATCCCAAGAGTGGCAACAGAACTGTGTTTCTCACATAGTTGCATATATATTCTCTGACAAAACAGATGGCAAAGAGAAATGATTGAGAACATGGGACTTTGAAATTTGACTACTTGGATTTCAGTTCCATTTTGTCACTTATTGTCTAAATGACCTGAGTCAAATTATTCAGGCTCTCTATGCCTCAGCTAAAGCTGTATTAATAGATGTGCTGGGCCCTTAGCATGAGGTCAATAAATATTAGTTACTATTATTCTTAAAGCAATGTCCAATGATAGGATCCAGACTGTGACAAACAGAGGCCTACACTCTTCAAATCTATGTGTGTTAGGGCATGAAAGCAAACAACCTTGGCCTCAGTAGAACTGTCCTGTGATCAAGTCAGTTCATCAACAGAGAGGATAAAGGAAGAGGCTAAAGAGACTCTAGCAAGCAATTCTGTACTCCTAATGGCCAGATACGTTTGCATAGCTGCAAAGACACTGTCTATGTCCCTCATTCTGGCCATTCACCTTTGTCATTCATTTTTCATCCAAAAATTAAAGAACACCTGTGATGATACAGGCTCTCCATGATGGAGATACAGGGATAAATATACAATTTTCTGCCCTTGCAGAGTTCACAATCTTGCAAACACACACTGGCAACCCTAAGCTTACTTTTGACTCACTATTTTAAATTTAACAAGAAAGTCACTTTCCTATTGGAAGTAACAAAAATTGGGGGATATTTATGAAAATCATATCATGAGATGTAGAAGTTGAGAGGCTATCAATGCCTTTGAAGATATGTATCAACATTTCCTTAAAGGTCTTTTTATCACATTGCCACTCGCATTTTTATTAAAACAGAGACTCGAAAGAAAGCTATGGAGGAAAGACACAGTGTCCCTGATTCTTACAAGGTATTTGGTTACAGATGGGAGACGAAACATAAATTATCCATTTATTAGGTGATTAAATCTGAAATGTTCAATTTCAATTTCAAAGTTTAGTTTATTATATCTCAAACAAGAAGCACAATTAATAAAAGTATGTGCCTAAACTATGGACACAGTCTTGCCATTTTAACAGTAGCTTGCTTATGCCAGCAGCGAAGAAGCCTGGAGATCCAGTGGCAATGAAATTGTGAAAGGCATTTTCCACAGCTTGCTGAAAATTGAATATTTTTCCTTGCAAGAAGTGGTCCAAAACCTGGAAGTGGTAGTAAGTTGGTGTAAAGTCTGGTGAATATAGTGGATGACAGACAGTTTCCAAGTCCAGCTTCTATAGTTGAGCAAAGTTTTTTGTGTGATAGTATTGTCTTGCAAGAGGATTGGCCTGTCTCTATTGACCAATCTTGGCTGCTTAATCACAAGCATCCTCATCATTTCATCCAGTTGGTTGCAGTACACATCTGCTGTAATTGATTGACCAGGTTTCATGAAACTGTAGTGGATACTACCAGCCCTAGACCACCAAACACACACCATTAGCATTTTTTGATGAATATTCAGTCTTGGACTGTGTTTCAGCACTTCATCTTTATCCAGACATTGTGCCGAATGCTTGCAATTGTCAAAAAGAGCCCATTTTTCATCATACATAACAATACGATGTAGAAATGATTCATCTTTACGTTGCAACATCAAAGAAAGGTAAGCTTTGTGATAATTTCTGTGCTGATGCTAGTTTAATTCATGCAGTACCCATCTACCCAGCTTCTTTACCTTGCCAATTTGTTTCAAATGGTCCAATATTGTTGGAATAGTAACATCAAACCTTGCTGCTAATTCACACGCGGGTTGAGATAGATTAGCTTCCACTACAGCTTTCAGCTCATCCTTATCCACCTCGGTCTCAGGTTGCCCATGTGGCTCATTTTCAAGATTAAAATCACCAGAACAGAACCTTCAAATCATAGATGTACTATGCATTCATTAGCCATATCCTTCCCAAACTCTCCATTGATATTTTGAGCTGTCTGTGCTTCATTTGTTCCACAATGGAACTCATATTCAAAAATAATATGAATTTTTGACTTATCCATGCTTTTGCAAAAATTACTCTAAAAAATTTGTGAAAGATAATCACAAGCCAAAACATGCATTAGAAAGAAAGAGGATGTACCTTTACAATAAAAAGAAAACAAACGAACAAACAGGAAGTCAAAGTGAAATGTCGGAGATATCACTGTCAAACTTAGCACTTAAGGAAATCGGACATTTCATACTTAACCTAGTACTTCCACATACCCACAGAGACTCTCCATCACATCTGCCTTTCCTCACACTACCCCACCATTAACCGCTATCTCAACACCAAGTGCTATATTATCAACTCAGTTATGCTATTTCGATTTAAGTTCAAGAAAGTTCAGAAGAGTCCTTTAAAGAGTAGCAGTTTAGATTTAAGAAGCTTATAGGATTGATCAGCCTTCTTTCATCTCAGAATTTCAGGCTTGGAAGGAAAATTAAATATCTAATACAATTATTTTCTTTTTCTGAATATTTGAAAAATTTTCTTAAGGCCACACAGGTGGTTAATTGCAAAGACAAAACTGTACCCTAAATTCCATTCCTATTTCAACTTCTTTCCACATCAGTATGTATTCTAATTGGATGTAATGGGCATTTACTATCGTCAAGGATAGATTCTAAACTAGTGATTTAATCCACTGCTAATGAGGCATTAAATGTCCATGGCTGATAACAAATAGCATGAAAAATATTTAAAAACTGAATTTATCATCATTTAGCACCACTTTAATCAGATTGTATACTACCTTTGTTTATATATTCCATCATGCTTATTTCTCTGTTAAAGATTTTTATTCATTAAACCATCATATAGACCAGTTACATACACTAATGAACTTACAATCTTGACTTTGGGGTTGATGTAGCCAAAAATTATTGGGAAAAGAATAAAAGATTCATTAAATGTTGCTAAATTGTAAATGCTTTTATGTTATGTTTCCAAACAATGAAAGAAACAATATACGTTACAACATTGTAAAAGCAATGACCACAAAATAAGTTAACATTTTAATAAACCAGACTTGTTCAGCTATTAGAATTTCTCTTTCAGTGTAAAATACAAAACTCCTGGATACTTGTTTATTAAGAATCTTTTTATTGGTGGAAAATGATACATTTAAATTTCAAATTTCTCAATAATTAAATTCCTACAATTATACCAAATACTTCTACATCATCAAAGGATGTACTGCACAATCTTGAAGTCAGTGCAGGCCACATATGGACCTTATTATGTTCATCATTTCAAAGTAAACATCAAAAGGCATCCAAATAAAATAAACAGGAGCAGTTTCCTGCTTATTTCAAGCACTTTCCAAGCACATTGTCTGGCTTATTTGAAGTGTCAGATTAGAAGTTCAACACCAATTTGATTCTTGCCTTTGTAAACATTTTTGCATTCTATGAGGAAGTCATAAGTTTTACTCTTTATTACTGAAATTTAGAAATCCCACAATAATGTCTAGGTGTGAGTTGTCTTTCATTATTACTGTACTAATTTGGTTCTTGGTCATTGTTTGGTCTGAAGCCTCAAGTCTTTAGTTCACAGTAATATTTTTGTTTCTGTGATTATTGTTTCTCCTCAATGATCTCATTCTATTGTTATAAGATTTTATGTATTGGATCTTTGCGTCAAAATTCTCTGTATCTTATATTTACTGAGATTTTCTGACTTCTTATTTTTGTATCTAAGTTAGAAGATAATTCCTTGAGTTTGCTTCTGGTTTTTATTGGTGGCCGTATTGCTCTTTATTTTTCCTATTAAGCGTTTTAAATTTATTTTTTGTTGTTGTTATTTTATTTTTCCTTCAAAACAATGGCCACATTCTTTTGAGTTTCCCAGTTCTCAGTATTTGGTGCATAGTGTAATAATTAGGGTCATAGGTTCTGGATTTAGGTCTTTCTACAGGCTTGGCTTGACAACTTACTAGCTGTTTAATTTTGGGCAATGTATGTTAACTATGCCTCAGTTTTCTCACCACACAGAGATAATAATAACATATTCTTCACAGGGTTGTTGTAAACATTGATCGAGTTAGTGCATATAAAGATGAGAGAATGATGAATGGGTGTGTAGTAATCTTTCAGTAAAATTACTCTATTGCTCCTTAACACAGCAGTGTAGTTACTGTTTTACGGAGTAAAAAACAAAACAAACAACCAACCAACAACAACAAAAAAAAAACAAATAAACCCTTCCCAAATATCAATGAGGAAACTAATTAGAATTTTAAATAATTGTCTTTTGGTTACATGCAATATCTATGTTTCATTTGCTCTAATTCCCAGTTTCCCTCTTATTCTTCCCAATGAGGGCAATACTTCATTACCTGTCCATATTTGCATGTGCAGGTTTAGACTAACCATACTGGTGGTAGATATGGGCTCCCTATGCTTAGGATGAAATTGCTGAATTCAGGGTATAGAGAGGAGCAGAAAGGATTATATCTTTCCAGATACCTGTGCTAAAGATGAACATGATGTATTTGTTCCAAAAAGAAAAAGCAAGAGTAAAGTGGGTAAGAAAAGCTCCAACTGCCGTTAGCATGCTGATGACATCAAGTGGAAGAAGCACCAGGGCAAATATTTTGTACAACCCCTCTTTGATAAATTCTAGAAACCCTATTGTGTGATTCTCTCTGATGCTCCTCCAAACAGAGGTTTTGCCAAGTAGAAGATGCCCTCAGTTTTCTGTTGGAGACACCTGTATACTTGCCTCTCAGAGTTTCCTTACTTTGCTTATATGATGCATAACAAAAGCCCTTCTCAGCTCCTTGGGTAAACCGAATACATCTGCTGCTTCTTTTTATTATTCTTTTTTTCTTAAATAAATTCCTGAAAGAGTCTGTTCTATTAATGTCATACTTCCCTGTTTTCTAGCATTGCTACAGATTTCTTTTGCTCATCTTGTTCTTTGTTAGTCATTTCCATGGGGTTAGGATGTGAAAGGAAGAAAAAAAATGGGTTGGTTTAAGTTCCCATCCTGAAGCTGGAAATTTTATTTTGGATCTTGAAAATAACTGAAATGTTCATTCTTTTTAAGAACAGTTGAGTTAGTTGAGAAACATATTCTGCAGAGTAATGTCATGTTAAGTTGCTTATTTCTCTAAAATGATGCAAAGTAAATAGCTGTCAACATGATGAAAATTATTGGCAATCTGAATTTAATTAATTTGAGAGCTGTGTCATTTTCCTACTTTCTCCAACCTTAAGTGGTCACCACTTAATTAGTAAGATTTACTTTTAGTTCATCTCTAAAAGTTCTGTGCTCATTCGTCAATGGTAGCTATGTGGACAAATCAGAAGAGAAAATCAACCTGAATCATTTTTATTGCCATAGCTGCCCATTACGTGACTGTTTGGGTTACAGTTTGCCTTTCCAATTATAGTATCTTTAGTATAATGTGAAAACGAGATTTAAATCCCTATGCTTAGGACAGAATATTAGGGCAAGAATATATAGAGAAAGGAAAGACCAAGCTAGCCAGGGATGCAAATCTAGAAACACAAAGGTCACAACCTGACGGTACATAAAACCAGGAGGACTAAAGACAGGTACAAGATTTCAGAGTTATTGTTCACATAAAACCAGTCATGTCTATAGCACTGGTAGAAAGCATTTGGTACACTGGATTTATTTCCTGTTAACATAAACAATGGCAATTTATACATGTTGGATTTAGCACCTTTAAAACACACACACACACACACACACACACACGCAACCTTCAATTTAATTTATCTTATTCCTTCCAGCTTATGAAATGGACTGAAAAAAAAAACTGACAGAGCAAGAGAGGTTAGACCTGCTTGTTCTGGTGTAGGCAGGTTGTCAAAATTGCGGCTAGGATAGAGAAAGGTGGAGTATTCAACTTGTGCAATGACGGAAGCTCTACAGACTCCTTCTGAGTGTCTGTGAGGTCAGATGCTATGCACCTCAATCTACTTCCTGAAATTAACATCCAGGTGTTATGCTAGTTAGTGTACTTTAATCATTAATTATGACTGTGGCAGCAGGAGAGAAAAAATTACCAGGACACATGAGCTAGGGTGATAAAGGGAAAGCATCAATCATGCATGACAGGAAAGCCAAAGGTACCCTCTCTCTGCCTGGGATAGTTTCATTTGTGACTCTGCAGATTCTCTTACACTAGACTTCAGAGACACCATTTCTCATAGTCTCTCTTTGTCTCTGTCTGTCTGTCTGTCTGTCTGTCTCTTTCTCTCAGTAACAACCAGCTATGGATACAGGACTTAGGTGGATAAAAATAAAATAAAATGCATTTGTCAGCAATGCCCATATTTGCCAGGCAGTACCGCAAGAACCTAGTTGAAATTAAAGGCAATTTCTATAAATAAAATTCACATCAAGAGTTATGATTTATTCACTGAAGGTTAAAGTAAGCTACAGCAAGAATGGAGCTTAGAGTTAATTGTCAATAGTCATACTAGCAACATAGGTTGGCCCACACTCTCATTTCTCCACAATGTCATAAGAAGTGTATTGCATTTTTTCCCTTAAGCGAATGGGCAGAGCAGGTGACTCTCCCTCAACGTCTCATGACACAATGTAGTGCATAACAAATTTTTATAAGCAGAAACACAATACACATTCTGTTGGTAGTGAATGGCACAAATGGAGTATTTGGAAGAAGGAATCAAGAAATCAATTTGGTGGAGTGGAAGGTGCTGGGTTCTAGTTTGCTATATGGAATTGAGGGCAGATTAATTCTCCAGTGTTCAGTTTTCTTGTTTATAAATGACTGGTTTAAGCCAAATCAGGAGCCTGTAATCTGGGGTCCACATATGAGTTTTAGAGGATCTGTAAGGGGACTCAAATTATAGGCAAAACTGTTTATCAAAAAAGATATGCACTAACAGAGTGTTTCTGTATCTGTAGTGAAGAACTAGTTCCTCATATACTATAATTTACAAACTGTTATGAACCAACACTTGAAAAATACACACAAAAATAAAATAAAAATAAATATATATATATATATATATAATAGAAGCTGAAATTTTTATTAGATTCAGTACATATAAAATAACTCTATCAAGAAAATAAAAATTTCTAAATGCTTCCTATCAACTTGGGTCATTGTAATGGACTGACCAGCACTAGTTTACAGGTGAAACTTTGGGTAACAACTGCTCTAAGGCTCCTTCTAGCCCTAACCTTAAAAGTTTCTATGTGAAGCTGGGCACAGTGGCTCACACCTATAATCCTAGCACTCCAGGTGCCCAAGGTGGAGGATTGCTTGAGCCAGGGAGTTTGAGGTTGCAGTGAGCTATGATGATGCCACTGCTATAAGGGCTAGACTCTGCCTCAAAAAAATAAAAAAGTTTCTATGTGAAACCTAGATAACCCTATATCCATTCTGCCTGAAATCCTCATGCCAAAAACCGTGCAATCGCACTTTCCATTGCACTCAGCATAATAAAGAGAATTCAAGCTAAAGGTCTGTCTTCCTCAGAATTCAATGTAAGATGTAAATAATAATGATGACAACAACAAACTATTTTTCCCCCTGTCACATGTAATTACTTACGTTCCATGAACAATAACGATAAAGAGGAGGGAAAGCCTCCAGGACAAATTACTACTAGAACCTAGGCCATCTGCCACCTGACCTACACCTTCTCTCCATGCTTCTCTGCTCACATAATTATCTAGACTCAGAATGTCTTTGTCAGCCTTTCCACAATTTTCTATCTACAGTCTTTTCAAGATACCTCACTGCATTTACTGGACACTCAAAATATATCTACTGAGTACTTACTGGTAGGAGGGGCAAAAAGAAAAACACATATATGGTCCCTGCCCTTCAGTTGTTTAGAATAAATCAGTTCTTATAAGAATATTATACAAAGAATCACGACTGGGAAATGTAGAGAGGGCAATGAAAACAGACATCAAAGTTAGACTACAAGGGTCACATAAGCTTCTCAGAAGACGTCTTTTGGGGCTGTGTTTTGAGTTATGACTACCTGGTGATCTGGCTGTAATATTAGAGAGACTTAGTCGGCTCATTGGACTATCATTTGCAGTTCTCTACTTCCTTTATTGCTATATGCCTAGTTAACACGTATGTTCTTGATTTGACTTTCAGCCTAGTGTGTAGAAATGCTACTAATTTGTAACTTGAGACTTTACCGCATTCTTTTATCAATTCCAGAAGTATTTTGGAGGAGTCTTTAAATTTTCTTTTTTTTTTTTTATTTAAGCGTATTACAGAGGTACAAATGTTTAGGTTAAATACATTGCCTTTGCCCCACTCAAGTCAGAGCTTCAAGCATGTGCATCCCCCAAATGGTGAGTACCACACCCATTAGGTGTGAATATAACCATCCCCTCCTCCCCACCCACCTGTATCTTTTCAATTGTGAATTGTGCTGCTATAAACATTCTAGTGCAGATGTCTTTTTTACAGAATGTCTTTTTCCTCTTTGGGTAGATGCCCAGTAATGGGATTGCTGGATCAAATGGTAGTTCTACTTGTAGCTCTTTGAGGTATCTCCATATTACTTTCCAGAGAGGTTATACTAGTTTGCAGTCCCCCCAGCAGTGTAGGAGTGTTCCTATCTCTCTGCATCTACACCAACATTTACTGTTTTGGGACTTTTTGATAAAGGCCATTGTTACAGGAGATAAGTGATATCTCATGGTGGTTTTGATTTACATTCCCCTGATGATTAGAGATGTTGAGAATTTTTTCATATGTTTCTTGGCCATTAGATTTTCTAAATATAAGATTATATCGTCAGCAAACAGGGATACTTTGACCTCCTCTTTTCCAATTTGGATACCTTCTATTTCTTTCTCTTGCCTGATTGCTATGGTTAGGACTTCCAATATTATAGGAATAGAATTGGTGAGAGTGGGCATCCTTGTCATCTTCCAATTCTTAGGGGGAATGCTTTCAACTTTTCTTGATTCAGTATGATGTTGGCTGTGAGTTTGTTGCATATGGATTTTATTATTTGAGATATATTCCTTCTATGCCTAGTTTGTTGAGTTTTTTTATCATCACCATTTATAATAGATACAAAGAAAATAAAATACCTAGGAATATACATAACCAAGGAGATCAATTATCTATATAAGGAGAACACAAAATGCTGATGAAAGAAATTATAGATGACACAAATAAATGGAAAAACATCCCATAATCATAGATTGGAAGAATCAACATTTTTAAAATGTCCATACTGTACAAAGCAATTTACAGATTCGATGTAAATTCCCATCAAAATACTAACAACATTTTTCACAGAATTAGAAAAAGAACCCTAAAATTCATATGGAATCAAAAAAGAGACTGAATAGCCAAAGAAATGTGAAGCAAAAAGAACAACTCAAGAAGCATCACATTACCTGATTTCAAGTTATATTATAAGGCCATAGTAACCAAAACAGCATGGTAGTCGTATAAAAGCAGACACATAGATCAATGGAACAGAATAGAGAACCCAGAAATAAAACCATATAGCTTCCACCAAATGATTTTCAACAAAGCAGACAAAAACATACACTGGGGAAAAAATGCCCTATTCAATAAGGGGTGCTGGGAAAAATCAGATAGCCACATGCTAAAGAATGAAACTGGATCTCTATCTCTTACCATATAGAAAAATTAACTCAAGATGAATTAAAGACTTAAATATAAAACCTGAAACCATAAAAATTCTAGAAGAAAATAGAGGAAATATTCTTCTAGACATTGAGCTAGTCAAAGAGTTTATGACTAAAAGCAAATACAGAAACAACAAAAATAAATAAATGCTATTTAATTAAACTGTTTTTTCACAGCAAAGGAAGTAAACAACAGAGTAAACAGACAACTTACAGAATGGGAGAAAGTATTCACAAACTATAAATCTGACAAAGGACTAACATCCCAAATCTACAAAGAAAAACAAATCAGTAAGAATAAACCAAATAACCCCATTAAAATTGGGCAAAAGACATGAACAGAAGATTTTCAAAAGAAGATAGACAAATGGGCAACAAATATATGAAAAAATGTTCAACATTACTAATCATCGGGGAAATTCAAATTGAAGCCACAATGAGATACCACCTTACCCCTATCGGAATGGCCATTATTAAAAATGTTCATAGCAGCACAATTCACAATTGCAAAGATGTGGAAACAACCCAAGTGCTCATCAATATATAAGTGGATTAATGAAATGTGGTATATGTATACCACAGAGTTCTACTCAGCCACAAAAAACAATGGTGATCTAGCACCTCTTGTATTATCCTGGATAGAGCTGCAGCCCATTCTACTAAGTGCAATATCATAAGAAGAAAAAAATAAGCACCACATGTACTCATCATCAAATTGGTATTAACTGATCAACACTTAAGTGCATATATAGTAATAACATTCATCAGGTGTCGGGCAGGAGGGAGGGGCAGGGTGGGGATGGGTATACACACAATTAATGGGTACGGTGCACACCGTCTGGGGGATGGACATGCTTGAAGATCTGACTTCGGTGGGGCAAAGGCAATATATTTAAGCTATACATCTGTACCCCCATAATATGCTGAAATGGAAAAGAAAATAAAAAAATAAATCACAACAAAATGTAGGCAATTATAATGACCAAAACAAAAAAAAATGTCAAAAAACCATAGATGTTTCTGTGGATGTGATGAAAAGAGAATGCTTATACACTCTGTTCATGGGAATGTAAATTATTACAACCTCTATGGAAAACAGTATGGAGATTCTTCAAAGAACTAAAAGTAGGCCTACCATTCCATCCAGCAATCCCACTACTGGATATCTACTCAAAGGAAAAGAAATCATTATATCAAAAAGACACCTGCACCTGAATGTTTATTGCAGCACAATTCACAATTTAAAATACATGAAATCTACCTAAGTGCCTATCAATTAATGAGTGGATACAGAAAATGTGGTATATATACATCATGGAATAACACCCAGCTATAGAAAAAAAAAGATGAAATAATGTCGTTTGCAGCAACTTGAATGGAACTGGAGACCATTATCCTAAGTGAAGTATCTCAGGCAAGGAAAAACAAATATCATATGTTCTCATTTATAAGTGAGAGTTAAACAATGGGTATGTAGGGTCATTAAATGGTATAATGGACATTGGAAACTAAGAAAAGGGTAGGGTGTTAGGGGTCAGAGATCAAAAATTACTTATCAGGTACAATGTACACTATTCCAGTGACCAGTACACTAAAAGCCGTCTCCTCACCATTATACAATTTATCCATGTTTCGAAAAACACATATACCCCCTAAATCTATTGAAATTAAAAAATATATATGTTCTTTGCAAAAAGTAGACTCCTCTTTGATCAAGAATGTTCTAAGTAACTAAGAAAAATAAGTGTGTGTGTGTGTGTGTGTGTGTGTGTGTGTGTGTGTGCATGCTTGCATGTGTTAGTTTTGTGTTTAGTGGGAGAAAAGAAAAGAATCAGGAAGAGCAGTGCATGTAAAGTGAATAGTGAAAGGTATCACAAAATATGACTTTATCAAAGAATGTGTTATGGAAGGTGAGAGAAGTATTGAGAGATGAGGCTGAAGAAAGTAAGGGCCAACCAGATCATACAGTTTCTTATCTATCTTCCCCAGGATTCTAGATTCATTGTGAGGGTACTGTTGACTCATTGAAAGGTTTCAAGGAGGTGATATGATATTGTTTTTACTAATAAAAGATCACTGTAGCAGCATTATGAAGAGTGTCAAGGAGGTGAGCAGGATGGAGCTGGCAGTGCCAAGGGGTCCATCTAAAAATTCAAGTGATAAATCATGAAATCCTAGACTAAATCAGTAGAAAGTAGGAATGCAAAGAATGGGACAGATTGGAAAAACATCAGGAAGGCAGAATTACTGGCCATGGGGAAGGAATGAATGGAAGGAATCATGAATGATTTCTCAGGATATTGGCTTGGCAATCTGAAGGTTGGTTATTTCATTCACTAAAAGAGAAAAAAGTTTGCATAAATACAAGATAAGAGTAGAGGGGCTGGGTGCAGTGGCTCACGCCTGTAATCCTAGCACTCTGGGAGGCGGAGGCAGGTGGATCGTTTAAGCTCAGGAGTTCAAGACCAGCCTGAGCAAGAGCGAGACCCCGTCTCTACCAAAAATAGAAAGAAATTAATTGGACAGCTAAAAATATATAGAAAAAATTGCCGGGCGTGGTGGCACATGCCTGTAGTCCCAGCTACTTGGGAGGCTGAGGCAGTAGGATTGCTTAAGCCCAGGAGTTTGATGTTGCTGTGAGCTAGGCTGACACCATGGCACTCTAGCCCGGGCAACAGAGTGAGACTCTGTCTCAAAAAAAAAAAAAAGATAGGAGTGGAAAGAAGAGACTGGAGTTGAATAGATTAAATTCAAGGTGTCTGCAGAATGTTTAAATGGAGATTTCTGTAGGGAGTTAGAAATAGGAGTCTGTAGTAAGGACATGGCTCTGGGCTGGGAGAGAAAAGTTGATCAGCAGTAACAGAAGGCATGAGATGGGTGTGATCATTTCAACAACCCTGCTTGAGGAACTTCATTCCATTCCAATGGATTTTATTTTACCCCATAAGGACTGTTGGTTTTTATTTCCTGTATTTTCCTCGAACAGGAGTCATAGAAAAATATACTGTCTTTCACTTAATAAAAAAAAAAAAGGAAAAATAAGCTAAAGGGCCAGTGATATAGAACCACAAAGCTGGGCCATGATTCACACACAACATGCAAGCCATTTAATACTGTTTATTGCCCACCATTGGGTCACATTTCTGGCACTATTTTCAGGCAGCTGTGCAAAAGGAGAAATTACACAGTACATATTTAATACTCATATAATAAAAGTAAACCGATTTTTCAAAATCGCAATTATTTATGCTACTGTGAGCTAAGAAAAATTTCTTCTGAGGGTCCTCACAAGAACACTGTCATATAGTGAGAAGTATTCTTAATAATATCCCCAGAGTGAATAAAAACAATACTTGTACAATTATCACTGGATCTATCCATGTAGGGTGATGGTGTAATAACAAAGAGGAGTAGAGCAAAGGCAATTCAAAGGAGGAAGAAAGGCAAAATTGTGTAATTTGTGTGTGGAGCCCAAGGTGTATTGGTATGTATAAGTGGACAGCCACATTTCCTTGAAGTATTCATCTATAACAACTGGAATATATTTTATCCCCCAAACTAGACCAGTATATCCTCACTCACCTTCTCCCTATTTAAAATCCACAACTTTCTTCAAGATGCATTCACCTGTTCATTCAATATTCAATGGCTTTCTGAACTAAAGTCATGGAAGACTGAGTCTTAAAGGATGTTTAAGAATTATTCAGATAAGACAGGAGACAGGGTGAGAATAGGAACAGGTCAAAACAGATGGACATGTGGCCTGAACAAAGACACTAAGGTAACAAAAAACTTCATGTGCAAAGATATACAAGCAATTTATTGTGGCAACAAGGGAAGTCATAAGGCAGAAAGACTGATAGGAGTGGAGACTAAAAAAACTAGGCAGGAGAGCACTGAAGGAATTTTATTCTTGCCCCTAGTCCTTACAAATAACAATCCTGGGGACAGGGATCATATGTAGCCTTATATGTATTAATAGCATAAGTTGAATATACGACGCAGAGGTGATCCCCAGTGCCTACATAAACTTTGTGCAACTTCATTGATGAAACAGTTTGCACCATGACTAGAGAAATGAATTTGGATGCATATTTATCAATTGATGTACCAGATGCCATGCTTGAAATATGTTATAAGAGTGCTTTCTAGAAGTATTACTCATTTATCTATTATATAAAAGAAAAATGTTTCTAGGCCTCCAAAATGAAGCTTTGGGGAGCAACTACATATTATCCTTACTCATTCTGCCATCAGTGTGCTGAAGTCACCATTAGAGAACTGCTTCAACTCACTTGGACCTAAGTTTGACAGCTCCAAATTCCAAAAACCTCACAGAATACACCTGGGGATATAAACTGGAAACTGATCTTTATATTCCAAATAGGAGTATATATTCCAGAAAATGAAATCTAACATACCTTTACTGACTCTTACGAAAATCAGATTGAAATAGGTGGTGTGAAAATGACTTTATCCAGCAAACCATATTAAAAACAAAACAAAACAAAGCAAAACATTGTCAGCGCCCTGGCCTAAATAAAGTGGTTAGTTACTACCTTCCTTCTCAATCACCTTAGGCTCTTGTAGCACAAGGACTTTTACCATTTTCAGCTGCTAAAATATTTAAGAAGGACACGATGTACTGTACCTTTCATTTAGCTAGGCAACCCAACATTCTAAATAATATTGAATGTTTCCAATAGTTGGAGAAGGAACCTCAGGGTTTTCTCAAAAGATTTCTTCTTTTCCTATTCTTCTAAGACTAATTTTAACCTAAAACTGATTTTTTTTTCTTTTCATGTTTACGAGGTATCTTTTTCAGGTTTGTTTTCATTTCCCCCAAAGAAGACTTTTCAGAGCTCTTGGATTTTAATGGAAATTTATTGCTGGGTGTTTGATAGCCAAAAGGAATATGTTTTGATCACAGTCAAAATGGCAATTTTGTCCACAGCAGCGTAGCAGCATAGGGGTACAAGGCCACTGCAGCTAACATCCAGGAGGAGTGCTAGGTCCATTGTAATGAGTGCCAGTACCACGTGTGAGAGCCTAGTTTCTAATTAGGCTGGGAGGAGGTTTGATCCTACTAAGTTTCAAAAAATATATCAGCCTTTCAGCTTTGATACAAATTCCTCCAGAATTATCCATTTGCCCATTCATGGTAAAAAGACTCCATAAAATGTGCAAAATCTAAGAGGTCATGTGTCATTTTCAGTATAGGGACAGTTTTGGAATGACTCCAGGCTCTGTCAAGACCAGTATTTCTTGAGCTTTTCCCAAACCAATTGATCTTTTCATTTGGAAGTTATGCAATACACATATATAAGAATTTAATGTAAAAGTTAAAGAAAATAAAGAAATGTTATTGTATAAGAATGAACCCAGCACAAATATGGAAGCTATTTCCCCAAAGCTGAGCTTCTGGATGGCTACAGATTAAAATAAGGATGGAAGAGGGAGTGAAAAAAAGAAAGAGAAGTAGACCAAGAATGAGTCTAATACTTCATGTTTGGTAAACAAACAACAAATCAAGTTGAGAAAACTATTTTCTCAGGAGATTCTCTCACTAAATCATTAAATTCTGCTTTCTGTGAATCCCAGTGAAATCCTCATTTCTCAGCTCTTTGAAACTCTGAATAATAAAAGGAGGTAATAATTATGCAAGCAATACAAAGAAAAACAAAATAAAAGAATACATTTAAATATGGGTCAAAAGACCTAAATTGAGAGTGAACACTTATCTATGCATCACCTTACTTTTCTCTGCCTCATTTTTCTCTTCTGAAAAATGGAGGTCATGATAATACCTACCCTTCTTGTTTCATAGGTTCATGGAGCAAATGAGATAATGAGGTGGATCAATTACTGCCACTTCTTAAAGTGCTATATAAATATTAGTGACTAAGGAAAGTTATTTAGCTCTTATGAGCCTCCATATAGTCATCTGTCAAATAAAGCTCTGACACTTGCCTGCCTACCCCCAAAGTGATCTTATAAAATCAAGTAAGATGGTGTCAACATGTGCTTTGAAGTGTATGGTGCTATCTAGCACTGGGCTTTCAAATCTATGCAAACAACCATGTGGAGAAAAAGATTATGGTTAACTAACAATAGCAAAACTTTAGAACTATGCTATAGTCTTAGGAAATAAAGCTAGTATGTATGAAAAACCCACTCATGATATTAAAATGTTCACCGCTAAGAGAGAAAAGTAGCAGAAAGTTCCACTATCAAAATTCTAGAACATTAACTATTGGTACTATTGCAAATAGTTAGGAAACAGTAAATTAAACTTTGTAATGCTTTCCCAAAGGAAATAGAAATACACCGTCATTACTTAGAGTTTAAATTGGACTGGGAACGGTAGGCCAGCATGCATTACAGAGAAGCAATGCTTCAGTGGTAGCGAAGTGAACCAAATGACACTGCAGATCTTTTCCATATTTAATGTTTGACAGGCAAAAATACTTGCATTAATGCAGTAATGTGCTATGCAAGTCATCACCATGGGAATGCTCAATCAAAGCTTTAATACTGTTTAATAAGCATCACACTATGAGAGCATATTTTCCCTTTCAAGTACAACTCATTCAAGTTTGAGGGAACTGCTAAATTGTCACACTCGGCAAAATTTTGAATGACAGCCGGATTGAAACAAAAGCAATCATGTTGTACTTTGGGTTGGTTTAAAGGAAGATAAGAAATGTGAGATAGGCATGGGGATTTAGGATACCCCTAAAGGCAATGATAACCAGACAAAACCCCTTGCAACATTGCAAAGGTAGGGTAGACAGGAGAAGGCCTCAAGGTTTTGAAATAAAGGACCACACTAACTAACTAAAGCATACATAGTGATCTGATATACACAAAAAAGATTAATGGTGAAGTTGATTTGGGGGAAGGGGGTGTAAGACATGGCTCCTAAAAATAGGTATGTCAATGACTCGTCATCTAACCTGAAATAAGTTGACCTCTCTATGATTTTGTCCCACTTTGCCTATTTCTAAACCAGCGGTTCTCAATTAGGGAGATGGAGGAGGAGTAATTTTGTCAGAGATATCTGGGTTAATTTGTTTGTCACCACAGGGGAAGGGCAGCACTACTGGCAACTGGAAGGTGGAGTCCAAGGACAGTGTTAAACATCCTATAATGCACAGGATAACCCCTCGTGACAAAAAAAAATTATCTAGCCCCAAACTCAATAATATCAAAGTAGAGAAACTGTGTGCTTAGTTGAAACTACCCCCAAATATATCATGGGTTAAATAAGGACCTAGTCATTTTTAGCATAAAAGCAATTTATTGAAAATCAATCCTTTATTAATATTACTGTTACTGCTTAAGCTTATTTTCCACTGAGTTTTCTTTTAATTATAAAGCACTTGGCAGAAAAATAAGATTCATTTCTATAATAGGCTTAGTGCTTTCTTTTTCAGCAGTCTTTTGCTTCAATTAATTAATATTTAGCCGCTTTCTTATAATGAAGGCCAAAAAAATGAACTGTCTCCCTAAATTTCTCAGGAGAAGTTACAAAACTCTGTGAGAATATTAAATTTTTCTGATAAAGAATTTGTAGGACATAGATTTAGGAGGTTTTTCTCTCTCAGGGATATTATTTATAAACATTTCTTGGAAGTCTGAAATAAAATTGAAAACACATGTGCACAATTCTGGAGGCTAAATGTGTTATTGAGGCTGAAAATAGAATGTTAGCACTGAGGAAGTCCTTACTATATATGTGGATGAAAATGAACTGTCATTTATTAGTAACTATGTAGGAGTAAACATGTGACAATCCTAAAAAGTTTATTTTATAATCTTTGTTGGCATTTATTAAACATACATGAAAAAAAGCAATAACCAAGATGTAATTCATCGATTTTCTATCATGGCTAATAGTTCAAGTTTTACAAACTGTTGGTTTGAATTACTACATTTGCTACATATAAAAATGGAAGATTTCTAAAAGAAAATGAATAAAATGAAATATTCAGATACAAAGCAGAGAGAGCTAGAAGCCTTTCTTACAAGTATTATGTTTCTACCAAGGTGCTCACACAAATAGTAATATTCTTTGGGGGTTGAGGGGTTAGGGGTGGGTAAACTCACAACTAAGGGATGCAGTGAGCATTGTAGGGAGGAAGGGCACACCTCAAATCATGCTTTGGGTGTGTCAAAGTCGTAACATATAACCAAAATGTTTGTATCCCCACAATATCCTGAAATTAAAAAAAAAGAATTGCGTTTCTTTAAAAATTTTGCCACTGTAAACAAGAACACAAAAAGTTTGACCAAGAACAATTTGTATATATTTGTAGGCTTCTCTCTTCACCAAAATTGGAGTTGTGGAAGCAGCATAAAGCTAGAAGCTATGACACCTGGGTTCGTCTCCTCACCTTGGCACTTTCTGAGATGTTGAGTATGTTATTTGACCTGATTCTGCATTTACTTAACTGTAAATAAAATTCCCCCTACTCTAAATTTGTATAGCTTTATGAAACTTTAAATGCAAAATCTTTTGATCTGCATATTGGATATAGCCCTGTATAATTTTCATATATTTATTTCCACAAGGACAATTTATGTTACGACAGAAAAAACAATTCAAACTAGCTTAAGCCAACAAGGGGATTTTTTGGCTGTCTTCCATACTGTCTCAGTCATCATACAGATCTTGCTCCAGGGACTCAACTGGCATCTGCAGTATTTGGTTTCTCTCATCACTCGGCTCAGTTTTATGCTGTGTTGGTTTAATCCTCAAAGTATACTGAGTAATTCCCTGTTGCACTAAGAATGTCTGTCTCATTTTCAAATTCTAGCAATAAATAAATAAATAAGAGCCTGTTTCTCTTTTTCTCTCTCTACTGTCCTAGCAAAAGTCTGATTCTTTCTAGTTTGTTCTGATTAGATGTCAGGCCCCTCACAGAACCAATGACTGCAGACATAGAAATACGACACACAGATTTAAATGGTTCGAATGGCATGTCCTCTCCTGGGACCAGAGAGAGGTAACTGGGAGAGATGGTCTTCGAGCAACAGAAAAACACAATATATATTTTGAGTATTAAACCAACACAGTGTAAAGCAGAGCTAAGAGAGAGAAACTAAATAATGACAATTTAATTTGAGTCCCTGGAACAATACTTGGATGAAGACTGAAAATTTACGGAGGACAAACCAATAAATCCCCTTTATTTGTTTAAGCTAGTTTGAACTGCTTTTTTTCATAAAACATCAGTACCAATTGAATTAAAAATACAGAAGTATTTTTAAAATCATAGAGTATTATATCCTATATTCAGATCAATGAAACATTGTAAGCTCAAAGAATTTGATAACATCTTTGACATAGAATGACATACCCTGTATTTAATAGGCATTCAGTAAATATGTGTTGCTTGGTACAATATAACGAAGGTAGAATTAAAAGAAGTCTGTATATACTAAGTGACTATGTATCAACTAAGAAGAAACAAGGAAGGGCACTTTCCTATCTATAAAAAAATATGAGAAAAAGAAAGAAAAAATCATAAATGAGCATGAAAGAGTCGAAAAAGGTGATCTATTTCAAAGTTGAAATATTCAAGACATATATATTGTCCCTCACCAAGGTAATTTCAAGAAAACCTTGATATGTTGAAGTCTTCTCCTTTATAGTCTGGAAGCTCTCTGTTTCTTCCCAGTGAATTTCATAGATGCATGCTCACTCTAATGTGATAACAGCTTTTAAGAAATACCTCTGAATAATCGTTTTTCCTATTATGTTAGAATTTAAGCTCCATGACTTAGAGATCCGTATTTTGTTTACTAATGATGTATGTCTTGCACTATTATATAAGTCCCTAGAATAAATACGAAAACTGTAAAATAAACATTGAATGAATTACAAACAGGTGATAAAATGAAGACGCAGGAGGAGAAAGCCAAGCAAAACATGAACTGTTCTAAATTCTTTCATTTTTTTCTTCTCACCCTAAAAACTCTGGTCCTTATCGCCTGTCTTTATTCACATATACACATAACACTTGGTAAGTCAAATCCCAAGATTCAAAACATATGGAAGGTAGTGATTTTTTTCTGGATACTATATTGCAATGAAAGAGAATATTTTATTTTTGGAGATTTCATATATTTCATAATTTAGTGGGTGTTGGAAAAAATGAAATGGTGGCCAATTATGTTATAGAGTTTGTAGGATAATTTATTTAACTGTGTTGAAGTTTTTAGGTTTGCTGAGCTTGGAAGGGGAAAGAAAGAGGGATTTTGTCAAATATGAAGTGAGAAGCTGTTTAGGGGCTAAAAGATACCAGAAAGGAAAAAAAAAAGTAGAATTAAAGTAAAAATATATGGAATCTAAAAGAAGATTCCAACAACTGCTTTTTGACCTCCTCCTTGGTAGGACCAGAAAGAAGTAGGACTTGCTTGGCAGGAGTGTACAATAGTTGTCTCTTAGATATTTGCATGATGAAAAAACATATAGAGCATGTCCATAGTGTCAAAATATCATGTCATACCTCTGATCAAAGGCAATCAGGAGCTCCCCATATGTTTTAGATTAAAATCCAAATGTTTCCCCTGCCTACATTATTATCACCTATTTGCTCTCCTTATATTTTAGTCACACTGGCCTTCTTTCTTATCTCAAGTCATCATACCTGTTTTCATCCCACAGGACTTTTGCAGGGGTTGTTCCTTCTTTCTGGAATGCTGTGCCTCACACGCCACCCCGACCCCCAAACCCAGTATTCCTATGACTAGCTCCTTCTTTTCAGTCAGGTCACAGAGCAAATGATGTCACCTCATCAGAGAGGCCTTCTCTAACACCAGCTACAGCAGCCAATTCACCAGTTACTTTCTGTCACCTAGACTGCTTTATTTTCCTCACCTTAGCAGAAGCTGTCTTGATCATTTATTGTTTTACTTGACTATCTCCTTTTCTAACATCAAAGCTTTACAAGAGCAGGGCCTAAATGTCTGTTTTGTGTAATATCCCCACATACCTAGAATCTATCTCCACAAATCAATAAACCAGTTAATCATTAAAAATCAGGAGAGCTTGGGACAAGCATCAGAAACTTAGGGCAGAGAACTAATGAAGGTTAGTGTTGCATCTGATATGGGCAGAATGAGAAAAATAGACTAATTTTTTGAAACATACTGAGTTGAAGCAGAACTAGGTATCAAGACTTTTCAATGAAGGGCCTAGGGTCCTTTTAAAGACTTTGTTGGTCTACACAGCAGTCACACGAAGCTCTCCCCAAAATTGGGGAGTCAAAGAAAAGTATTAATCCTTAAAAATTGCATTATGTTGGCTCCATTTCAAATATTTTGCCATGTCATAATCATTTTTACCTGAATGAGGTTTAAATGAACTTTTGTAACAATAATTAATAGAAATAAAAACAAATTCAAAGATGTAACATTAATTAGATTATATTAAAATACTGTGATCAGTTTTCCAGTGGGCCAAATGTCCTTAGAGCAATTTAAACAAATTGACAATTGTGATATCCCAAAGCTCTTTGACGTACTAATGATAATGAATATCGCCTTACTCCTTAATAAGAATAATTTTCTAAATCATAAATAACAAGTGAATTCAGCTAAATGATAAGATAGTAACTGCTGTTATTGGAAATTAATGAGAAGATCAATAAAGGAAAATGCAGCAAGACAATAAGGTAGAAAGAGAGAAAAAATAAGAAGTACCTCAACATGGCTGGGGTTTCACAGGATTTCCAACACTTGTGACCTAGTCCCACAAACACAATAGAAAGGACACAGAGATGGCAAAATCCTACAGATTTGCTTTCTCTACCATGGTGTTAATACTTTGGGAATTAAAAAAAATAGGTCAAAGAGGATAGCAATGAAACTGCACAGAATAAAAAGACAAGGTTGATGAGTATTGGGCCCAGAGAAATTTGTAAAGGCGAAATTAGACAAAGGAGTCTTAAAACTTTACAAACCATTTTTCCAAAATAAAGAAAAAAAGGGGTGTGTGTGAGGGTGTATGTTTATGTGTATACAGGCGTGTGCTGAATAAGGGTTCATCAATGGTGGCTCCAGCAATA
This sequence comes from Indri indri, assembly GCA_004363605.1. NCBI lineage: Eukaryota > Metazoa > Chordata > Mammalia > Primates > Indriidae > Indri > Indri indri. The sequence continues at coordinate 50,067 of RJWJ010004459.1, forward strand.
GATCATGGAGGGACTCAAGTGCAGGCTGAATTCCAATAAAATTTTATTAATGGATACTGAAATTTGAAATTCATATGTTTTTCATATGTCACATCTTTTGATTATTTCAACTATTTTAAAAAGCATAAAAAAAATTCATAGGTTGCAGGATAGAAAAGAAAAAGGTAGATTGGGAGCCCACAGGCCATAATTTCCCTCTCCCATAAAACAATAGCATACCATAATCTACATCTGTGAATTCCAAGGGCTCATAAACAAAGCACAATGGCAGCTGAGAGCAATAGGGAAAGAATAAGTTATTACTATTGCCAACAAATGAAAAATGCCACTTTTAAATGTGGTATTTCCTCTTGGGTATCCTCAGAAATAATTTTAATCTTTTTTCAGAATTCATTTATTATTAATGTGCCCAGATTGTTTCAGTATAAGATTTCTTCATTAAGGTGATTTCATTAAGGCAAAGAAATACATTTGGCTATTTATTAACTATAAAATATACAACTGCTGAAAGGTCTATGGCACCTAAAGGAATTGACCACTTTGTTATCTCAACATGTTCTGACACCTCAATGTCATTGAAAAAATGCCAGAGATATTTCAAGGGATTTCTTTTCCTTTTCAAAGAAGCACATTAAACAGATTGCTGCGTAAAGCTGGATACATTCCCTGTTCTTCCCCAGAAGGGAAATGCAGGTATGTGCATGTTTGACTCCTGCCTCCTTGACGCTGTGGCTGGGAAACACAACAAGCAAGTCTGGGATTCTTTGGAGTCAGGCAAATCTGGGTTTTGCTGCTTAGGAAATACATGTTTCTTTGGGCACAATGAAGTCTGAATTTTCTCTCCATTGAAAATTGAACATTAGGTCCCTCACTTCTAAAATGGAAACAGACATTTCTACTTCCCAGGGAAAATGATAGGTTTAGAGTTAAAGGAAATGAGAAAGTATATGTAATGTTCACATTGCTAGCACAATGTGTAGAATCTCATATTATTTCTCAAATACCCTTCGTGGTACACATAGAAATAAGCACAGCTTGACCCAGTAGCCTAGAAGTTGGTTGATAATGGCTCTATATCCATGATAAAAATCATTTCCAGAATCTGTTGCAAGGATAGAAGTGATCCTGTTACAGGTTTGTTGAGACAAAAAGATATAAGAAGGCAACACGGAAATCTTTCTTTAATATTATTATTGAGCCATCTGATCTTAGAAACTAGATTTTGCTTAAAAATTAACAAATAATTTATAGCATGAAACAGAAGTTTCCAGTTCTCGAGAGATCATTTGCATTGCAAATCCTGGGGTCTTTTTGCGTGGTTAAAAACTAATGTAGATAATTTAGCCCAGCTGAAAATAGGGTGAAAAAGAAGGGGAGGAGGGCAATAAAAATATATTTTTCTAACTTGTTTTCAAGTACCCATATTCCAAAATAGAAAGTATCTTTGCTGGAACTTCAGGTCATTGGTATAACACTCTCACTTGCATAAAATATGGGCACTTCTGAGCTATGACCTAAAGATAATTAACAGGTATTGTAACATATTTGAAATGTTAGGCACAACAAGGCAAATGATTTTATTGAAATGGAAATCCCCTTTTAGCAGAAAAAACAATAGCTACATGAATTTCACTTCAATTTTTAAATGCAAATAATAAAATTTGGTGAGTTTTCTAATCTTTTTTAGAAGTCATTAGTATATCAAAAACTGATTTCTTTCATTTTATGATATAGAGAGGCTATCTACTATGTCACTTTCCAGCATTCCTGATAGGCATATACTCATGTGAGGAGATGCAAAACTGACAACATAAAACCTTATTATAGACTATCCACATTTAAACCTTTAGGCTGGCAATATGTATTTAAATATGCCATAAAAACCTCTTGATACATACTGATATAATAAATATGAGAACATCTCTAAGGCTAACTAACTTATTTTCCCAATTGTTGGGTTATTCCCTGCTATGAACCCATCACTAAGTGAAATTTTCAGCACATTCCTCTGGGCAAAAGAAATATGTAGTGATGAGGAAAAATATTACTAATTCTAGTTGGAATAAGAAAGCCTCTTAATTATCTAAAATGATATTTGTGGGCCAGATTTCTCTCTGCTTAGGTCACTTCAACTACAAAATTCTCAATGTTTTTTTAATGTTTAATATCCCAAGATGCCTAAGTGAAATTTTTAGAAAAAATTGCCCATCTCAGGAGAACCTGAGATTTCATTCACTGCATTTAAAAAAGGAAGCAAGACAGTCTTCCTCTCAGAAGAAATGTAATCTTTTACTATTTTTATCTTATGTATACAGAAAGTGTTGACATCAGAAAGAAAAACTTATCTTCATTAGGCAAATGGAGATTTGGAGAAATTGTATTGGGACCTGGAAAAATAAATCCTAGAAAAGCAATCACATGCAGTAAATACACACACCATCAAATAAATCTTGACAAAAACTTTTAAATATGCAAACACCCATCCACAGAATATGCTGAGAGAGAGAGAGAGAGAGAGAGAGAGAGAGAGAGAGAGTGTGTGTGTGTGTGTGTGTGTGTGTGTGTGTGTGTGTGTGTGTGTGTGTCTGTGTCTGTGTATAAATGTCTACCAAATACTGGAAAGCTATATCAAAGGAGTGGTTTCAGGACAAATGGCAAGAAGTAGCATGTTATAGAGTTGCTAGTTTGAGATCGCAATACTTCAGATGATAACAAGCTTTAAAAATGCCCAGTGAGCTCTCTATGAATTTTATTTTATTTTTTAAATTTATATAGATTTAGTGGGTACATGTGCAGATCTGTAACATGGATATATTGAGCAGTGGTGAAGTTGGGGTGTGTGTGTGTGTGTGTGTGTGTGTGTGTGTGTGTGTGTGTGTGTGTAAACCTCACTCTATTAGTGTATGTAGTACCCATTAGGTAATATCTAATCTCATACCACCCTCCCACCCTTCGAAGTCCCCAATGTCTATTATTCCACTATGTCCATGTGCACTGATTATTTAGCTCCCACTTACAAGTGATAACATGTGGTATTTGACTTTCTGTTTCTAAGTTATTTCACTTAAGATAAGAGCCTCCAATTCCATCCATGTTGCTGCAAAATACATGATTTCATTTTTTTTTTTAGGGATGAGTAGTATTCCTTTGTGGGTCTGTATGTGTGTGTGTGTGTGTGTGTGTGTGTGTATACCTCCCACATTTTGTTTATCCAATTATCAGTTGATGGACACTTAGGTTGATCCCATATTTTTGCTATTGTGAATAGTGCTGTGATAAATATATGATTGCAGGTATCTTTTTGATGGAATGATTTCTTTTCCTTTGGAGTAGATACTCAGTAACGGAATTGCTGGATCAAATTGTAGCTCTATTTTTAGTTCTTTGAGAAATCCCCATACTGTTTTCTAAGGAGGTTGTATTAATTTACATTCCCACCAACAGTGCATAATCATTCCATTTTTTCTATATGCTTGCCAATATCTATAATTTTTTTACTTTTTAGTAATGGTCATTCTGACTGGTGTGAGATGGCATCCATTTTGGTTTTAATTTGCTTTTCTCTGATGATTAGTGATATTGAGCATTTTTTCATATTTTTGTTGCCATTTCTATGTCTTCCTTTGAAAAATGCCTGTTCATGTCATTTGCCCACTTTTTAATGTTTTTTTTTCTTTTCTTTTTTTCTTATTGGGTTCTTTAAGTTACTTGTAGGTTATACTAGTCCTTTGGATGCATAGCTTGCAAATATTTTTCCTATTCTGTAGGTTGTCTATTTACTCTATGATTTCTTTTGTAGTACTGAAGCTTTTCAGTTTAATTAGGTCCCATTGGTCTATTTTGTTTTCATTGCATTTGCTTCTGGGGTCTGAGTCATAATTTTTTTGCCTAGGCCAATATCCAGAAGAGTTTTTCCTAGGTTTTCTTCTAGAATTTTTATAGTTTCAGGTCTTATATTTAAATCTTTAATCCATCTTGAGTTAATATTTGTACATGGTAGGAGACAGAGGTCAAGTTTCCTCCTGCTGCATATGGCTATCCCACTTTCCAAGCACAATTTATAGAATAGGGTGCCCTTTCCTCAGTGTAGGTTTTCATCAAAGATCAGTTACTTTATCAAAGATCAGTTTGTTGTAGGAACATAAGCTTGATTTCTGGATGCTCTATTCCATTCCATTGACCTATGTGTCTATTTTTATACCAGTACCATGCTGTTTTGGTTACTGTGGCCATGTAGTTTAATTTGAAGTCAGGTAATGTGATGCCTCCAGCTTTGTTCCTTTTGATTAGGATTGCTTTGGCTATTAGGACTCTTTTGTGGTTCCATATGAATTTTAGGATTGTTTTTTCTAATTCTGTGAAAAATGACATCAGTATTTTGATAGGAATGCCATTGAATCTGTAGATTGCTGTGGCAGTGTGGTAATTTTAACAATATTGATTCTTCTAATCCATGAGCATGGGACATTTTCTCATTTGTTTGTGTCATCTATAATTTATTTCATTAATGATTTGTAGTTTTCCTTGTAGAGATCTTTCACCTCCTTAGTTAAGTATATCCTTCCAATCTGTAAACATGAAATGTTTTTCCATTTGCTTGTGTCATCTACAATTCTTCATCAGTATTTTGTTCTTTGTAGAGATTTTTCACCTCCTTGGTTATGTATATTCCTAAGTATTTTTTTTTTTTTTTGTAGCTGTTGTAAATGGGATCAAGTCCTAGATTTGGTTCTTGGTTTGGTCATTATTGGCGTCTAGAAATGCTACTAATTTTTGTACATTGATTTTATATCCTGAGAGTTTACTGAATTCATTAATCAAATCTAGGAGTATTTTGAAGAAATGGTTACAGCTTTCTAGGTATGAGATCATATCATCAGCAAACAGAGATAACTGGACTTCCATGATAAAAACCCCCAACAAACTAGGCATAGAAGAAACATACCTCAAAATAATAAAAGCCATATATGACAACCCCACAGCCAACATCAGGCTGAATGAGGAAAAGTTAAAAGCATTCCCTCCAAGAACTGGAATAAGAATAAGGATGCCCACTTTCACCATTCCTTTTCGACATAGTACTAGAAGCCATAACCAGAGTAATCAGGCAAGAGAAAGAAATGAGACATCCAAATTGTCAAAGAAAAACTATGAATTTTTAAAATTTTTTTAGAAATGTAACCCTGCTCTGTCACCCAGGCTGGAGTGCAGTGGCATGATCACAGCTCACTGCAGCCTCAAACTCCTGGGCTCAAGTGATCTTCCTGCCTCAGCCTCAGCCTGAGTAGCTAAGGCTACAGTTACATACCACCACAAGTGGCTAATTTATTTTTATTTTTATTTTTTGTTGAGAGAGGTCTCACTATGTTGCTCAGGGTGGTCTCAAACTTCTGGCCTCAAGCAATCCTTCCACTGTGGCCTCCCAAAGTGCTGGCATTACAGGTGTGAGCCATCATGTCTAGCCTCTGTGAATTTTAATATGGGTATAAATTAAAACACATTAAACTTTTTTTAAAAAATTGCCTTCCCAGTATATGAAAAGACATTGTCCTGAGACTATCTCTTTGAAGCAACTTTCAAGGATTTGTGAATGAATATTGTGAACAATAAATTCAAGTTGCACAAGGGAAGTGTAATGTATGAACTCTGCTAATATATCATCTTTAGTTCCAATCATATTGTAAACATTCATACACTGACTTAGGCCAATTGTTCATTCAAAACAATGTTTTTACCTCCATAAACCATTTATTTTTTAGAATATAAGGCATTGTTGGGTTTCAGGTGTCTATTTTGACTGTCATTCTAAGGATAAGGACCTTCTGAATTTGAAAAATCTGCAGACAGAAATATTTTCTTTTGGAGATATATGGAAACAAGTTCAGCTGCTTTTTACCCATCCATAATAAGGTCTTAATGATAGTTTAAGAACCAGAACTCAGTATATATAAACATTCCCTTAAACAGATACACATATGTTCTTAATGTAAAATCTTCCAGATGTAAGTCCCCTGCAAAAAAGAGAAGTGACCTAGCAAGTATTGAGCTTTCCTTATCTGGTGAAGTATTTTTCTCAGCAAGTGCCACAAGCAGTTATTCTGAGAAATGATGCATCTGCTCCTGTTCACATGGCTGTTCCACTTCTGATGAGACTTTACATTCTTGGAAAATTTAGCCAGGAATTTAATTCGACCTTACAATGTATTTGTTCTTATCCCTTCAATCTATTACTTACCCAAAATACCTGCAGGTGGTATCAAAAGTAAAATCTGAAATACCTGTGGCACTGATTACAAAAAATGTTAAGTAACATTTCATATGGTGGTGGAGTGGGCAGACTCTTGCTTAAGAATCTTAATTCTCATCAGTAGCACAAGTGTATCACACTCAGAAGATAATATTATACTGAAGTAATAGAAGAAATTGTCCAAAAACAGCAAAAAATAGTTCACCTAAGATGTAAAATCTTATGACAAAATGAAATCCTGAACTAACGAATAGATGAGTGTTGATATCAGGCCCTGAAGCCGATATTACTGAGAGATAAAATGTGGGAGACAGAAACTTAGATACAGGGCCATTACATTAAATTCCTGATTATGTTAGCTAAAAAGAAAAAGCACAAGAGATAAAGAAAAACAGCCAAGAAATTCATCAAGATTTATGCTTCAAGCAATGTACTGATATCTGAGAATATCAACAGATGAGGACACTAATAAAAGTATTATTACTTTGTTGGATCATTTTTTAAAATTTCATTTGTTCTGGAATTAAATAAAAATTAACTGGACTGGCCTGAGTAGTAGAAAAACATACATTTTATACTTTGTGTTTTTATATGTATATAGACAGACACAGACACATACAAAATTACACACATTATACTCTAAAATCTATATTTCATGTTGATAGTTCTAAGATTGTCTGCTAATAAATAAAATTGAGTTCTTCTCTTCCCCAACATTATTTATTCATGTTTACTATGAACCAGGCCCTAGTCAAAGGGCTTTCCAACAACATTTGAGGTAGGCATTTTTATTTGTGTTCATTTTACAGATCAAAGAACTAAAGCCAAAGACAGTCAGTATCATGGTGAGAGTTATACAGTTAGTAGCTGGCAAAGCAACCATTTGAATACCAGCAGCCTGACTCCAGGGCCTCTTAACACCATACTACATGGCCCTTTAATGAAAATAGAAGATGAAAAAAAAAGAAAAAAATAAGAATTAATCAAGCCAGAAGAAGAGTGTATTCAGAAGGATTTGAAGGCAGAGAAAATCGGACTGATTCCAAATATTTCTCTTAAGCTTAAAAAAAAAAAAAATCAAAGAAAAAAATATTTTAAATTACTGGAGAATATACTATAAAGCAGGAGGTATATACTGATTATAACAGAAAAGTAAAAGCTTTAGTAGATGACTATTTCTTTTAATCAGCAAATATGAATCTCAGGTGCGAATCATATAGATGTTTCTCTATCGTGGCCTAAAGGGAAATCTAACAGGGTCATGATAAAAACATATTCCAAAACTCATTTGAAAGCAACAGCCACTCTTCTAAAGCACTTTGAACAACACAGTAGGGATCAAACTAAGATTATAGGCTTGAATTTGGTGTCAGAGTAGAATAATATTCCAGGTTACCTCTATTCTAAATCCCTGTTAAACTAAGACCCATACCTTAGTGTCCTCCAATGGAAACTATTTTCCTCAGCAATGCTGGAGAAGCAGCAGTAAGTGAAGATTGAGTCACCTACGTTGTCAGGCTAGGCTGAAGGTAATCATCATGTCAGGAGCAAGTTGAACAATATTTGAGTATAACACACTAGACTGAGTAACTTCTGGCATGGAAACCATGAACACTGTCTCCTGGAGATCATTTGGAAAGCTGGCAAATTTAAGTTTCACTGTCTATGAAATGACCTACAAAACCACATTGATGAACTATGATGAAATAGATATACTACATGTAAAAAGTCCTAGAATATGTTACTTTACATTCAAGGTAAGAATTGTATTTGGGGTTGAATGTTCAAATGGTAAGGAGGATGACAGAGAGTATGAACTCATACTGTTTTTGCTGTTGATTTGTGGGGGTGAGAGGTAGATTTTTAAAAATATTTTATTATATATATTTAAGGTATACAACATAATGTTTTGATATATGTAATGAAATGGTTACTAGAGCCAAATTAACATATCCATCATCTCACATAATTACTCTCCTGTGTGTATGTCTCTTGTCTTAAGAGCACCTAAAATCTATTCTTTTTGCAAATTTCCAGTATAAAATACAGTATTATTAACTATGGTCTTCATGATGTACATTAGATCTCCATACTTATTCATCCTACATAATTGCAACTTTGTACCCTTTGATCTTTTGCCTATCTCTCCCCATTCTCTCCCTCTCCCTGGTAAACTATCTTCCAAGCTTTTCCACCCTCCACAAGCCCAGGCACAGCAGCAAATAAGGATTAGTGGGGTGAACAATTGTGTCGCCTGAGTTTGGGCAGTACATGAGGGGCTCCCCCCAGGAGAATGCCATGAGATCGCCAGCAGGCACACACTCCAGGTTGAAGTCTCCACAGAGGGTGAGGCCCACACCTCTTCTCTTGAGGACTTGGGGTAGAACAGGGGTGCACAGTTTGGAAACGCCCTGCCTGCCAACATTTCACAGCATCACATGCTGGTGGCTGAAATAAGCAAGCCAGTCCCAGGGCCCCCTTGACTCGAGGGGTACAGGGGGATGCAGAGAAGAAATCTGAGAACTAGACTCAGGTGACAAGGAATCCCACACCAACATATCCATTGGGAGAGTATGGTGGGGTGCCGAGGAACAGGGATCTGGGAGTGTGCCCATCACCCTCACATGTGAAGCGCCATATTGGATAAGATGTGGCATTCAGTGAGGAATAGTCTAGCCCCTGGTTCCATGGCAAACTAATGCTTCACACTCAGGTGTGCCCACGGATTGGGTGCTTCAGCCCCTTCCCCCACTCATTAAAAAAGGGAGAGTGGCCTAAAAAGCACAATCTAAAGTCTTCAGTCTTTATCTGAATAAACTAGTTGTCCTCTTGCTTTCTCTTTTACTCTTTCTCCCTCCATTCTTATTCCTTTCCTTTTTCTTTTTCTGCTTCCTTCCATTGAAAAAAAAAATTCCTTTCCCTCTTAAACTCTCTATTTTAATGCAATTAATCTTACTCCTTGTCCTCAGAAGATAGTGCAAAGTGTCCTCAATATTACATCCTTGGATTGGAGATTATAAGAGAAAAATTCCATTTAACAGAAAAGAAACTAACCCAGAGTACCAATCTCTTGGGATAAGGTGTTAGAAGAGTGAGCTGTTGGAATATATTCCATGTTTCAGTTGGTGTTAACTAACCAGGTTCCTGCTATGCATGTAAACAATCACTATAGATAATACTTTCCAAGTCTTCATATTGTACCTCCTTAGAAAAAAATCTATAGCAAGCAATTCTGAAACAGTTAAACTTTTTCAAAATGTTATTATTATAGATTTACTTCAGACAAAGTGTTCTGGTGTATTCAGTCTTAATTAGTAGACATTTCAATCAATATTTTATTTGTTGTGATGTCAGATTCACTTAACCTAGGGTCTTGGTAGAGTTCTATTTTCTAATGAACTATAAAAGGTAGAAATAAGTTTTATAGAAGCAGTAAAATCCCAAACATATATTGAAAATGGTTATTTCCACTAATTGGAAAACATACTCAAAAGTGGCATTGAACATCTACTCTGACAAGACCCTTTCCTGGGATGGGGAGGGGGTATGGTATACAAGGCCTCAAACTCAGAAATTTTATGTGACCACCCTGCAGAGGTGTCATAGTTCGCTAGTGCTGCCAAAACAAAATGCCACTGTGGATGTATTTTAAACGATATAAACTTATTTTCTCACAGTTCTAGAGGCTAAAAGTCCAAAATCAAGGTGTCAGCGTGTATGGTTCCTTCTGAGGCCTCTCTCTTTGGCTTGCAGGCAGCTGTCTTCTCGCTCTGTCTTCACATAGCCTTTCCTCTGTGCTCACATGCCTCCCTGGTGCCTCTGTGTGCCCCAATTTTCCCTTCTTATAAGGACACTAGTTATATCAGACCCTATCTCCAAGTGCAATTACATTCTAAGTAAGGTACTATTCAACATACAAATTTGGGGAGAAGTGGGAAGAGAGACAATTAGCTCATTACAAGAGGCCAGATAACTATCAGGAAATTCCAGGAAAGAAAAAGATCTTTCAAACAATATTTTTATTATTTGAAAGCCAGAAGGGACCTAAAAGTTTATCATGTCTAACTACTCAGGCAATGCAGAAATCCCCCTTAAGTGTTCCCTGACTAATTTCAGCCTCTGCTTCCTTAACAAGGGAATTCACCACTGCCATGGAAATGGATTCCATTTATAGAGAGTTACTCATTGTGTGGTGGGATAATACTTTTGCAATGTCAACCTGTATGTTTTTTCTTTTCCTTTTTCTATCTCTGGTATTTTCTATTTTGTCCAATTCTCCAGTTAGCTTTGATTCTATCTATGTCTTTCTCCTCATGGAAGTGATGTACAGTAGAAGCAGTCAGTGGCTTTTAATGACAAAAAGTCTAGGCCCTATGAAGATCAGGAAGGATCTGGCGTATGCACTCTCCCAGGCTTCATTTCCTCCGAACCAAACTCAATAGGATAAACGACAGTGGCAGAGACCTTATATAGACTTGGGGAAACCTAGAATATAGGGAAATAACAACATGTCAGGGTAGATTGGCTGGGCTCTGTGTTTCTTCAGATGGACCCACAAGAGTCCACAGAATTTCCTGTGCCTGCATGTGATACAGGAACATGACTCCTATCTGCCAAAAGGGGCCTTGACATAGCTAAGATAGGTCTCTTTTGATGCGAATGGATAGGAATAAATGTTGATTCAGCAGCAATTTGCACAGGCTAAGGATTAGAAAGGAGAATGAGTCTCAGCAAATGTCGGATAAAAGGAAGATTAGAGGTTATTGTGCCTTAGCAATATGGAAAGCCCCATAAATTAGAGAACCTTCAAATGGCTAAGGTTTATTTTTTCCTTCCAGGCTCAAAATAAAAATTATTTAGAGGAAAAATGTCCTAATTTTTGAATACCGAGTTTACGACTATGCTTCGTTAAACGAAAATTACTTCCTTCCTACTTCTACACTCACTTATATCACCAACAAAAGTGTGGATTATACTAAACTTTTTGTGGGTTATTATGAACAAGAACTGAAATTAGATAAACTAGTATATATGTTCTTACACACGGACAATGCACAGTCATTTCAACGCCCACTCTTTAAGGATTCCCACTCATAAAACATGACTTGCTTTACATTAAGAGGTTTGCATATGTATAACACCAACAAACATGGCTGACTAAGAAACTCACGAAAGTTTTCTTAATAACCAAATCAGAACCCTAACATGTAAAATTTCACTGTTGTAGTAAAAAAACCACAATGATGGTATTTGAAATGTCAGCTTTTAGAAATGAAGAAAGAAGCTAATAACACAATATGCTGCTCTCTCCTTCAATAAAGTAATCCTAAAAATAAAGCCCATGTGTGTCTATGTGTCCATCCTTTGAGATTAAGACCAATTGTAGCAACATAGAATGTTGATATTGGAAGAGTTCTTAGAAACCATCTGGCAAATATGCTCATTAACAGATGTGAGAATTGAGATGCAAAAATATTAAAAGATCTGTTTAGGGCAATCACAGTCACTGGCAGATCCAGTCTGGAAGATGGTATATTCACATTCCAATTCTTTTTCTGCATGTCACCTCAAGGTCAGAGCAGAATCACTTTGTCAAGGTTTTCTTACCATTCTACAAGGCCAAATGCACGATCAATACTGACTTAAAACTATTTTCAATTGTGAATGAAAAAAACAAGAGTCAAGAGACTAAATATCCCAGAAGTTGGACTTTTCTCTTTTGAAAAAATATTTTTCTAACTGATAAAAGTTTTGGTTTCTCAACTTTTACTCATCACTAATGATATTCTCTGCTGGCAGAATGGTGGAATGGTGTAAGGGAAAATCCATTTGTATAGGCAATAGGTTTCTTGGGCTAAACCAAGATGACTCCCAGAGTATTTTCCAGCCTGGCCTTCCAGCAAGCTGGCCTTCCGGTAAGGCATGAGTCAGCACACTTATGTAACCATGGTGTTATCTCCTATGTAAAACCCATGCGATCACACTTTTGCTTGGCATGTTGCCACTATTGTTCTGAGCCATATATAAGCACTCGCCATATTCTCGCTGCAGCGGCATCCCCCCAGACAATAAAAGAATATGCCTCATCTTCCTTGCTGCTGCTTGTCTCTTCTTTCAATTCCTGGACCCCATTCCAGTACCCTCGCTGGCCACGGAGCTCCCTCCCCACAAATGGTGTACATTGTTTAGGATAATTAATAAACTGGTGAAGAAATCTTCAACAGTAAGATAAATTGAGTTTAGGAAACTTTTACATGTAGCTCCTAAAGCATTCATAATTAAATGAAAAACTTTACTAAATATTTTTTCCTGAAGTTATCTCTGTGATAATTCAATATATATTCTGGACATATATTCACAAATACATTTTAAAATATATTTCTAATTATAGTTAAATATAGTTTGAGGTAAGAACTAAACTATTTATGATATTTCTAATCCAAGGTTGAAAGAACTCTTAACATTTTGTTAAACATTTGCTGCAATTAGAGTTTGGAATTCTGTTTGCATCAGGGATATTGCAAATGATACCATGTCTTTATATATTTGCCATTTTTTATCCGTAGAATATCTTTTAAATAAACTATTAATATTATCATGCTTTTTTGTAGAACCCTTAAAAAAGTGTTATCACTTCTTATTGAAACGCATTTTTTTCTTATAGTTTTAGATCAAAGATTCAAGGCTAGCCACCTGAGATAGGTAATGTGGAAACTACTCTCTCAAAGACATTAATAGTGGGTGAAAACAGTACTGTTTTCTACCAATTGACACAAATTTCAAAGTGATTTATATGTTATAACTATACATTCTCTGTATAGTCAAGTAATATGGTACTTGGAATACATAGTTAAATATCTTTAATAAATTTTAGCAAGATAAAGAACACAAACACATCCCAACCTTTAGCTTCAGGCACTTCAGAAAGAATTGAAATGACATAAACTAGCTCTATATCATGAAATTCAAGAAATGTATGGGTTTAAATACTTGACCCCTCTAATAACGTATCCTCCTAAGTGTCCCTCATTCACATCTTTTGTCATTCAATCTGCTTTTGTCTCCCTTGTACTTCTCTGTCTTCCTTGTGCTTCTCTGTGTTCCTTTCCCTATTAAGCATAATTTAGGATAATTTGACCAGCCTTATTTTCTATAGTTCTTACTTTTCTCATGTTTTTACTATTTAGAATATTTAGAGGTTTCCACTCTAATTGCTTCCCCCAAACCCCATCTCCAGCCATCTTTTCTGGCCTTATCCATTTTTACTAGGCAAGAACCTCCTTCACACCAAAAATAAATTTTCCTAATGCCCTTTTGTTAAGGTCCAACACTGGTATAGCCAAATTAAAGCCAATGTAGTTGTTTATATCATTTAACTTTATATTTATTAGCCACATATGTGCTGCAAATCTTGGAAAGGCAAGGATGGTGGTAAGTTCTCCACAGATGCTCAAATGCTAAATAGTAAACATGTGATATGAACTGAGATTCACAACGAAGGCAGAAAATGTCCAAAAATGTATGTACTTCAAAATTATATCAGTTACTTCCCCTAGGAAGTTTAGAGCACAGGATTTTTAAATTCTTGGTGAGAAAGAGGGAGGAATTAAATGAGAGGCAAACATGTGACCTGCATATTGAGTAAGAATTTATTGTCCCAAAGAACTGCCTTTGGCACTGATATTGCCATATTGTTCAAAAAGGTAGTTAGTCTCAGTTTTAGGAATGTTTAATTTTAGCTGAAAGTTACAAGCAATTTTTTCTGAATATTAAAATATGGAGAAGGTATTAATAAATATTAAAGGAAATAATCTCTCACGTGTGTGTGCTCTCTCTCTCTCTCTCTCTCTCTCACACACACACACACACACACACACACACACACACACACTATGGCAAAAGCTATTTGAATACATTGTCAACTTTCCTTGGCCTACAAATGCCTGGCCTGCACACCAGAATAAGTCTCCTTCCTTTGGTGTTCTATAGTAGCATAATGAAAACCTTCCTTCAAATTGAGCAACGTATTTTCACTCTGAATGATTTTATTTTACATTTCCTCTGATACAAATAGAAAAGACATCTCACATTCAACTCCCTATGCTAGACATCATAAATAAGCACATACCTTTAGAATGTGTCTACATGATAATAATTGTGGTGAGCATAGAATTGTCCACATACCTGTACTTATTTCCTATTTCTTTACTTTCCTTTAACATCTAGAAACCACTCTCCAGCTAGTCTCCCTGAAAATGCTGGGGCAAGTTGAGTGCTTCTGATAGAAAACTCTAAGTAAACTTTTATGGGTATACTAATACCCCAACTAAGGGGTCCTCCATATGCTCTAGGGATTTCTCTCACCTCCTCTAAACTTAAGATAACAGAGCTTTAGCTCCACACAGCAACCCTGAGAATTACAAGTGTAGCAGGGTTCTGTGATCTGGGTCTTTCCAATGTCTCTACCCGCCCATATCTTCTTTCCCCTCCCCAACAGACAGAAATAAGTTCCAATGTCTTTTTAAATTAGTTCTGTTTCTGGCAATATTAAACAGCAGGGACCTCACCTTGGTTCCTGAAATTGCCTCACCTCCCATCTCTCTTCTTAATCACCAGTGGCTTCTTTCCTTTCTGGTTTTGGTTCCAAAAGTAACTCAAACCGGAAAATCTCTCTCATTTGACAATATTAAGTATATTGGTACTTTATGTATTTTCATGCATGCTCCTGGCAGGACTTTTTGTTGTTTGGTTTTTGTCCTTGCTGTGAGCAATAAAGATCTCAATTAAAGAAATTAATGTAAATGTCACCCAGAGCTAGAAGCTTAATTCACAGCGTTGGGTTGTTGGTTCTCTAGATGGATTATATCCAGGCAATACAGTCATGACACACCAATAAACTGTGTTGGAATCTTACAGGTCTACCGCAGAGTCTCATTCTCACTACTATTTCTGGACCTGACTCAAGGTAATCCAGAATCTCCCTTATGCCTCCCTTGACCACCTATAGTCTATTCTCCAAAACGGGTGTCTGAATCATCATTTAAAACTCAAGTCACTCCTTTCAATAAAGCCCTCCAACGGCATCCCATATAATTCAGGGTTCTCATCATGCTTGCAAAGCCCTGTTTCATCTGGCCCTCTGATATCCCTCTGTCCTCAACTGCTATTACTCTCTCCTTTGCTTGCTTCTTTGCTGGGACGCTATATTCTGTTCTATTTCTTAAACATATATCACAAATTGCCAATCACCACCATTTTTCTCACACCCCTCTCCATTTATATTTCTCATATTCTCTTCTTTCTCCTTCTTTACTCATCTGCACCCACTTATCTTCGTCCTTTCCCCCTTCCCATATGCTATGGTCTTAATGTTTGTATCCCCACAAAATTTATATGATGAAATCCTAACCTCCAAGGTGAAGGTATTAGAAGGTAAGGCCTTTGGGAAGTGATTAGGGAAGAGCCCTCACGAGCAGAATCGGTGCCCTTATAAAAGAGGCCCCAGAGAGACCCCTCACTGGCTTCTTCCATGTAAGGTTACAGTGAGAATCTGTCTGCGAGGAAGCAAGCCCTCACCAGAGATTGAATCTACCAGTGCTTTGGTGTTGGCATTCTCAGCCTTGAGAATTATGAGAAATAAATTTCTGGTTTTTTGTAAGCCAGCCAGTCTATGGTGTTTTGTTATAGCAGTCCAAATAGACTAAAACACCTCCTTTCCTTCTTACAATTCCTTTTAGATACCCAGTTAAAATCCTCCCCTTAGTACATTCTCCTCTTTCAGGCCAATTTCTAGCCTCCTCCCCTCCTCTCAGCTCCAGGCTCTTTAGGGCCTTTATATATTTTATTAAATAATTATGTAAGAATTTATCCATTATTTGATTTCCATAATCTGAATAACTACAAAGAGCACTGCATCCACCAAACAACAGATATTTCTGAGATCAAACCTTATGAAGGGAAAGAGAGTCAAATGGGGGATGCTGAGCAAAAGAAAGCTATAATTCAAACTATCTAGACTACTAGTATTAATAGTTGACACTTAAAACCCTCCATTATGCCCTGCCCTGCCATGTGGAGCAGCATTCCTGTGTGCTTAAATATTGGCTTTTCTGAATAACGACATTCAGGACCTGGAGAAATGTTTCTCCACATTTGTTGTCCATTTCCTTAAGGTCTTAAAAAAGAAAAAATGAGGATGTCCAAATAACATGAAGGTTTGCATGTTGCGTTGCTGTTTGGGTTGAAGAAGGACATTGTTTCTCCATGTGGAGAGAGTATGAGCAATGGAAGTGCTCAAAATGAGAAAAAGGTAAATTAATGAAATTGTCTTCTCGAATGTAATATTTTCCTTCATTTGCTATTATGCCCCAGGTGTACAGAGTACCCATTTTCTTGAACTAATTCCTTGTTTCAGAGGTGCCTATGGTAATCACAATAATTCCATATGGTGACTGAGGAATATTTTACAATATTAAACAATTCATATCACTCTCAGATACGTATATATGAAGGTCTAAACATATCACCCATGAAGTCTGATATCAAATATTTATGTAAGCAATTAAATGGATACTAAACACTATAACATATAAAAATATTAATGATTTAAACAATTTTTAAAATTTCAGTTTTAAGTAATTTCAATTTTAAGTAAATTCAATTTCAATTTTGAGTGTTGGTACTCATTAATCATAATTTATACTGTATTTTTTAAAGTTATATTGAATAAACTTCTAGAAAAATGAATAAAAATAATTTTTTAATTTTACGACTTGTTGAGGAAACATTTATATAAATGTGTTTAAATTTTGAGCATTTGAATGCATATTTTAATTCCTTAAATCATTACTGTTAATACAATCCAAATTATATAAAACTTTATTGTAGTAACCTAACTAGTAATTTCACTGAAATGACATAAGAAGGAAATATCATGGAATTAATGTATAACATGTATGAATCACATCTGTCTAAATTTTATGACTCATCCAATCACCACAAGCCTATCAAACAAAATCCCAGAGATGCAGAATGAGAAGTAAATCCAGCCATCTTTGATGTATGCCAAGTTTAAATTATATAAAAGGTATAGCCTTACATACATTAAATATTTTGAAAATTTTGTTAAGTGGATCTATTTGTGAAGGAAGAGGAATAGGACATCTTTTATTTAAGAGATTGCTACCTTGGTTTATAACTTTTAGATATTTATGTATTTCGACAAATGGAAAGAGCAGCCTCCACTTATACTCTTGCCCTGACCCATTTAAATGTAAAATGGTGAGCCTGTTTCCTTCACCCTGTGAAAATGAGTAGTATTAATTTTACTAAACCTAAAATAATATTAAAAAGTATAAACATACCAGAGATAAAAATCACGTGATGGAGCATAATGAAATAAAAATGCCCATTTTGACAATTCCATCTTGTAAGAGAGGAATTAAGTCATAGATTTGAGGCACTCTCCAAAAAGGAGATCAATCCTTAACCACATGTAAATGATATAATTCTCAAGGTATGTTGGTGGTAATCGATGAATAACACATTAGCATATTAACAATATTTACTTCAAACTTTTCCTAGTGGAGCTAGTGTATTCTGTAGGTAAATAACTTTCCCTCTTTTTTGGTTCAGCACACCCAAAGTTAGGTGATCCAGAGTTGTCATAAGATATTCAATTACATTGCATTTTTATACCAATGACTGGAATTAAAATGGAAATCCATTCTCTTTCTTTCTCTCTTTCTCTAGATTTCAAACCTAGGCCCTTTCACTCACCCAAAGATAAATAAGCCAGATACAGAGTCATCCTCAATACCTCTGTCTTCCTTATCTATGCCCTCCAAATTCAGTTAGTCATTGTTTCTTAAAAATCTTTTATTTAGACCCTTCATCACTGCTCCTGTAATACCCTCATTATGATTGCCTGGTCTATTGCAGTAACATCCTGTCTTGTCTACATTCTGTAGTTTCACCTTCCTGAGCTATTTGCCATCCACTCTGCCTTTCTGAGCAGTGGTTCTTAGAGTACGGTTCTCTTATCAGTAACATCATGTCACTCAGGACTTGCTAGAAATGAAAATTCTTGGGTTCTACCCCAGAGCCACTAAGTCAGAAACTCTGGAGGTGGGGCCCAGACATCTGTGTTTCAACAAGTCCTCCATGTGATTATCACGCTAAAATTTGAAAACCAAGGTTCTAGAGTCATATTTTTAAAAGGCAAAACTAATCATGTCACTTTCCTGCTTAAAACTTCTTTAATCAGAGTCTCTTCCAGGTAAAGGATAAAATCCAAGCTCTTGGGAGGATGTGTAATGTCCTTTGTGTTCTCATGTTTCAGCCCCTCTCTTTCCATTTCCTCCCTCCCACTCAGTGTTTTAGTCATATGAACGTTTTGAAATATTGTGAACACAACCTGCTTTTTCTGCCTTTATGCCTTTTCCTAGTGCACCTCTTCCCACACACAATTTATCCACCTGGAGGAGTTCTATTCATCTTTCCAGATCCAGTTTAAATGTCCCCTTTTGCAGAATGGTTTCTGAGGGCTAATTTCAAGAATTTACTTACAGCCTATTCCAGTTCTTCCAGGTCCACCTACATAATCTTCCTGAATTAACATTTTGATACATCAGCTCTTAAAAAAGAAATAAAGTCTGTTTACTGAGTGCAAGGAGGCGAAGGAAAATATAGAAATGGCACTCCTTATCCCACCTCCCATCCTCCCACCCTTAGTTCAAGAGTTAAAGATTGTCATCTATCTCTTGCAATAGTTGTGGCTCCTTGAGGATATCGATGGCTACTTGTTTAGCAGTGTGCCCACACCCTCGATTTGTAGGACCCAAAGCAACAGTAGAAATGGAGGACCACATACCACATGTCTAAATATTTTAAAGTTACAAAGAAAACTAAGAAACTTTAATAAAATATGTTCTATGATTATGCTACCTTAAAAATATAATATTTTAATGACAAATCAAAAATATATGAAAAACAATGGTTTTTAGATGACTGAACTCTGGCAAAATATCAAAGATAATGCATTTAATGTTCAATAGCATACCTGAGTGTTCCATTGTGAGACAGCAATGTTTATATAAATAAATAAAATAAAATAAACATAATTCATAAACTCACATACATATTTCCTAAAATTTATTCTTGCCTTTATTTTATCAAAATTATGTTGTTATGGTCAAGATTTTTAATTCATCGACAGTGATGATCCAAAGGATTTAAAATAAAATGATATGTTAGTCAAATATTAGAAAATGCCAATATATTTTATTAACAATTAAATTAAATATAAAATCTCTGAAATAAAATTAATTTTTATTTGTCCTCAAAATGCTTTTTTCTTAAATATTCACATTATTTGTGAAGTTGAAAAGTAACATACATATAATTAATATCAAATTTTAATTTCAAAATAGTTTATTAAAGCTGATATTTTCTCATTTAATATCACGTATCCATTTGCTTGCCAATATAAAGAATTGATAGCACACTTAACACATGTTTTATCTAGTCCTACATATATAAAAATTTAGGAGTAATATGAATTATTTAGTAATCCAAAATATACCTCAATCGTCCTGTGCAAATGTTATGCTTATTTGTGTGGACTTTCAAATCCACCAACGAAACATGAACAGATGCAAGAAAATTGACGCTCAGCTCTACACAAATCATTGCATAATCAACAATTCTTGGTTATGTAATGATTTGGTACACTCATTCCAGGAGGAAGAATTTGAATCTTTCCTCTTATACTGCTCAAATCTCAGCCCACCTCATCCCCGTACTGCAAAGCAGAATGTTCATCTCTGATGTTGACGGTAGTTCAAACTGCACATTTTCATGGCATTTGAGCTCTTTGTCTTTGGCTTCTAGGATGTAGGAAGAGATGTGGAAAAGCATTTTCCTGGAGCCTAAATAATGTTCATCATGAGAGGTGATGTTTAGGGTTACAGATTACAATAAGCCAGTTCTGAAGGATACATACCAAAATAAGAAAGGCATTTATCTTCATGTTTTTGTGATATGTGGGGCCCTTTCATGCCTGGCACCCAGGACAGAGACTCCTTTTCCTTGGAATAAAAAGACCTAGATATAGTCCAAGGGATTTATATTTAATGTTTTATATTTTAATAAGTTTCACAAAATGTTTATGTTTAATAGGGAAACAGCATACTTTTCTGGTTGAGTTCCCTGATAGAGTTATCACCTAATTCATTATGTTTGAGCCTAAACATTCTCACTGAGTATTACCATAATATGACTTCGGTTTCTCTGCAGCTGCATAAGTGAAGGGGATGTGAAAGGGAAAAGTTTAGCAAAATGTTTCCATACACAGGCAGTGTGGTGGTTAATTTTATGTATCAACTTGGCTAGGCTATGGTGCCCAGTGGTTTGACCAAATACTTATCTAGATGTTGCTATGAAGATATTTAAAGACATAACAAACACTTGTAATGAGTTGACTTTAATAGATGAGATTACCCTTGATAATGTGGGTGGGCCTCATCTAATAAATTGGAGGCCTTAAGGACAAAAAAATTGAGGTTTCTCAGAGAAGGAGGAATTCTGCCTTAAGACTAATATAAAAACCCTGCTTGAGTTTCCAGCCTGTCAGCCTGTCCTCTAAATTTCAGATTTAAGATTCAACATCAACTCTTGCCTGAGTTTCTATCCAAACTATCCTATAGATTTCAGATTTGCCAGCCCCCACAACCATGTAAACCAGTTCCTTTTGGAGGTCTCTGACAGATACAGGCAGATATTTCCATTATCTTCTTTTATTCCAATCCCCCAAATTGGATAATTATCAAGAAAATGTAAACATGTATATTATATGTACTTCTCGTTACCTTCCCATGGCATACTGTGCAAACCACTGTTTTTAGAATTTATGGCATAATATTGTTTACAATGGTAGGTTTAAAAGTTCATCTCCTATTCTAGACTAGGAGTTCCTTATGTGCAGAGGCTATGCTATTCATTATAGTATTTCTTGAGGCTACAGATAAATGCTCAATAAATGCCTGCCAAATGTTCGAAGAGCAAAATTAGCACATTACGTAAATCAGCTGGCATGCATTAGGGGCTAGGAATAAAGAGTGATAGAAGAACAAGGAGAAAGAGGGAAACAATGTGGAGGTAGGAAGCGGTCTCCCTGAAGGTAAAGCCCCCCATGAGATGGTACTCATCCAGCTTTCCCAAGCTCCCAGCACAGTCTTAATCACCTCTCTCACAGTGACTTTGATAGCTCTGGCTAAGGAACTTGGTACCTGTAAGCAATTAACTTTAATAAGCCAGCAGGTGATTTCCTTAAAAGAATGCTGACGAGTCAATTTGCTGACAGCAGCTCTAGATTCTCTGGTTACTCAGCCATGGCTTCTACCTATGCCCTTATGAACCCGGTTGGTGGTTGTAAGTAATAAATAAAATGGTAGCCAAAGTGTGACTCTTTTAACAGTGAAGCTTGTAATCAGCATTAGGCATCACCATATATTACAAACAGAACCAAAAAGCCTTTTCAAGTTATAAAGAAAAACAAAGACAACAAGTGGTAAGAGCTCACATTGGCACAGCACTTTATAGTTTCCACAAATGTTTGTTAAATGAAGGCACATGAAAGTACTTTCACCTGTATTAACCACTTTGTTTTCTATACCCATCATCCCATTATCTAAGGCAGAAACCTGGGAATGATTCTAAACTCCTCTTTCCCACTATATCAATAGTCCTAAATGTTGAAATGGCCTTACTGAACTGTTTTATTCATTTATTCATTTTTCACACAGTGACAGCCTAATGAGTCCCCCTGGTGTTAGTCTCAGGCACCACCTATCCATCCAACAACCACTGCTTGTGTCCTCTTTCCAAAATACAAATGTTATTTCATTTACATGTAAATTTTTAATAGTTGTCCGTTGTTAACTGAATACAGTGGAGCCAAATCTTAAGTGGAATTCGATTTTAAGGAAAAATAAGGCAAAAACCGCGTTACTAAAAATTCACATTGGGTGTTTCCTAAAGTGTCCATAAAACATATTCCACGTTATATATGAAATGCTGTGAAGTAATACATGTGTTTGTGCATATAGTAAGTTATAGTCTATAATAAAGAGAATATAAGCTTCATGAGGCCAGAAATTTTCATTTGTTTTGTTCACTGAAGTACCCCAGAGGCCTAAAATAGTGCTTGTCATAGCAGGAGGTCAATAAATATGTGTTAAATGAACCGGGAAAATCATTTTAAATAACTTTTTTTGCAACGTATATACCACCAAAGAAACATAAATTAAGTTTGTGTGTGGTGCTATGAAGCTAAATTTAAATTTCTTTCTACACACTACACTCAGTCTTTCATAATCCACACCATCAGTTCTGTGGTTGTACTTATGCCCCTGTGTACCGAATCACACCATGTTCTCCAAATATGCTGTGCTCTCACCTATATCCATATCTTTTCACTTTGACTTCTCAAGCCAATTTTGGTGTCCTGTACTCTCAAAGAACTTTATTTTTCTTCCAATTTCAATATTTATTACATTGCATTTTCATAGTTTTTTAAGGGTCTGCCTTCTTGATCAGAGTCTAAGATCCTTGAGAATAATATCTATGACTTTTTAATAGTTGTTCTCTAGTACAGTGCCTGGCATATCAATAAACATATACAAAGTATCTGACTTGTATTAAATGTATATTTGCTTATTGATCTCTCCGTTGTGCTGAGCATTATCCCTTTCTCATGCTTGGTGCTCTATCTATTTCCATTATGATCAAATGTGTTACCTTTGACAAGCCACTGGAACTTTCTGACTTATCCAATAATGCCTGTGCAACTCTTTAGAAGCAAAAGATATACTCAAATTATTTTAACAAATTAAAGAGCAAATAGTTTTAGTGTAAAGTCAGACTGCAGTAAGTACTCTTTGGTCCAGTATCCAGGCCACTGTGTGGCAGATTCAGCACATGAGACTTCCAGGGCACAAGCTCGGAAAAAAAAATTTCTATGACTAGAAATATTGCAAAGAGATCAGGGAAACCAGAAATAAAATGATCTTGGAGTATAACTGCAACAGCATGCCTGGAAGTGGTCTTACATGGTTTGTGGACAAGAAACCATTGTGAAGAGCTCATATGGACATAGTTCAGTTAACTTGTTTCTGTGCAAATGTGTGCCTCCCAGAGTTCTCCTTGAGATGACAGAGGAGGACTTTACCGTGGAAAAGGAAACACCTATTCTTTGGCCTCAGTGGTAGCATCTGAACACTAATTTAATTTGATATTAATTTTTAAATGCCTGCATTTCAATTCACATCTCAGGCTGGAAAATAGACTCAAGCTTTTAGAAAGCTTTTTCACAGAGAAAGCCAAAGGAGTAGGTGAAAAGGGAAGGGTGGAGGGGAGGGAAGAAAGTTTCCTGGTGGTTAGGCAGTTTCTTACAAGCATGCATGCATGCATACGTACAGACAAATATAAGCAAAAGCTCAATGAAGAACACCCTTTCCCAAGCACTCCAGGTAATAAAATGTTTGCTTCACTGATGTGGGATGTCTCATCATACTAGGAAAAATATTGACCAGACCTTCTCTCCCCTTACCTCACCCTCAGTAAAAAAACAGGACAGAAGAAGGGAGAAAAGAGATAAATGGAGAAGCTATTCCGAAAGTGAGAAGGTAAAAGGCAGTCATCTCTTATGTCCTTCTGTCTCCCTCCCTCCCCCATACCACTCATAAACTATATTTTGTTGGCTCCCAAGCTTGCTTCATAAATGGAAAGCAAAGCAAAATTTCAGCTTTGGAAGAATAAGGGCACGTCATCCTTGCATCTGCAGCAAGATGATAGGGCTGTTGCTGTGCAGGCTGGGCTTGGTCCTGGGCAAAACCGTATCAGGTTGCCTTCTCCAGAATGGGATTCAGACCATGGCCCTTCTCTCCCCTCCCTAAGGTGACTGAGGGAAACAGAAGGAAGGTATGCAAAGGAGACCCTCTCCAGGAGCCTCTGAGGACCCAGCTTGCCAGTATGGTGGTGTTGATCAGGACCTGTGGTAAATGGTCGTCTACTCTAGTCCAACAACTAACTGGGCTACATTGAAGAAGTAAAGAGTCCTTTCTCAGCCTGGGACCAGACCCATAGAGATGTGGATTTCACTGGTTTGAGATGGGGGCCACAGACTTTTTAAACTGCTCCCCAGGTGAATCAAATGTACACACAGGGTATAGAACCACTGGGTTACAAGGCCAAGCATGAGGGCTAGAATGAGTTCAAGGCATCTAGTCTGCAGACAGAGTCAGACTATGGGATTTCCTCATGGAAAGAAACCCAAGTGTGTTAAATGCATTCTCTGGAAGGTGGCTAATGTACTGGTTTATGGGTGAGATAGTCTTATTTACAAAGCCATAATAAATCTCTAGAGCAAAGGTTTTAGAGGTACACACTCAGACCCATGTAGATATGGAATAAAACAATTGAACTTGTTTATGTTTATATCTCATTTTTAAAAAATTTCTTTCTATTTATGTTTTAAGATAAACATTACATTAGTGTGTGTGTATATATATATATATATATGATTTATAAATAAATAAACATTTATTAGGGCTATATCCTCAACAATATATTATTGATGGGTATGAATCATTTTAAAATTTTGGAATCTACTATTCTAGGAGAAGGACATGATTTCTCTGGGAAAGCTATGATAACTGGTCAAACCAGAGAGGAACTAGAGCCTTCCTCCACCCAGGTGCCTGGTAAGAATGGTGAATATTCTTGATTGCTAAGAAAAGACATAAGCCAGAAGAGAGCAAGATGAGCTGCCCTGCTGGGGAATAGTGGTGAGATCATGGAAATAGAAGGTGACATCAGCAAGAGGCTGTCTTCATCACTACTGTTAATAACAACAATAATAGCAACAGAAGTAATAATTGCTATTGCTTATTGAATTCCCAGGAAGTTTGAACACTGGGCGAGGCACTTTTTGGGTATTGCCATTAATCATCGTGATGACATATCCATCCCTTTTACAGATAAAGGGGAAAAACCCTCAAAAACAGTAAGTAGTGCAACAGAAATAATTTACTCTAAAGTCAGTGTTCTGGACACTATGTCATGCTGTCTCAGGAGCATGGATCATGAGTAAGTAAGGAAACAGTGAGAAAGATACATATTATAGCACTTGAGGGCATTATAACCAAGTTGTATTTATCAGCTATTTTTTCTTTTAATTAAAATGCTGAATTGTGGTCCATGTCTTTGTAAATAGAAAATTGGTGCTGGCTTCCCAGGTAGTTAGGAAGACTAGATTTTCCTCAGTTGTAAGTGCAACATACAAGTTAAAGGAAGTGTTATACCTGCTAGGTGACTTAGACTCTCTAGCCAAATGTAATTTTTTCCCTTACAGAGGAAAGTCAAATGCATCAACTCCCTCCCCCAAACGTACACATTTTTAATACTTGCAGTTCTACTCAGCATCTGTGTTCACTTTTTCCAGTGACCCTCCATCCAAATTTGTTGTTCTAAAGCTTTGATATCAACAGTGTAT